>CAJPEV010001136.1:0-25435 GCA_905338385.1 Darwinula stevensoni
CCTATAGGATTCCTTTAGGTTCCTATAGGATTCCTATAGGAATCCTATAAGACATTTTCGTAAGGGTATGGATTATTTGTTTGTTTCAGTTATTTCTTTTCACCCGTGGTGATGGATTCTCGACTGGTATACGGTGACCGCGAGAAGACCGACCGTCGGAGCACGGGTGAGAGGTAGTTTTAAGAAAACGATGGCAAGGACGAGGGAATGGGAGGACGGATAAATGTGCCTGTTGTTTTTCAGGATTCGATGGCTCAGTGGATCGATGGCGCATTTCAGCACGTGTCTTTTAATTCCTGCCAGAGCGAGGCTCGCGACTAATGCGTGCAAGCGGATCGAGGAGGAAGCGGAGGAGGGAGAGGGGAAAGGGGGAGGAGGAGGAGGGAGCCGGAATGGGGGAGGAGGAAGGGAGAAAGGGGAGAGGTGGTGGTGGCGTCAAATGGATGTACACAAAAACAATGGGAAGACTGTTCCAACAGCTTTTTTCCCCTTCAATTGACACGGATGTAATGGGATGTAACTCGACTCGCACCTTGAGTTAAACAGGCTGGCCGTCGGCGCGAACACTCGGCACGTACGTGCCGGATCGACGTGGGGGTCGGGCACGGGTCATCGGACGGTCTGCAGTCGCGAGCGGGAGAGAAGTCGCACGTGTTATTTTCGTGCTCGCGAGACGGAGGTTCTCGTACGTGTTCGTGCATGATCGTGCGGGTGCGAGGAAAGGAACCGGGATTCGGTGATGCAGGTCCCTCGTTGCATTCGGTCGCAGGACCAGAGTTCCGTGCCCGATCGGCTCGTGAACTCTCGCTACCTCGCTTCGCGGCTCTTTTTTCACTTCCGACCGTCTCCTTCCCTATCGGTGCTTGCGATCGCGTCGCCGCTTCACGCGGTCGAATGACTATCGCACGGAGAGAAACATCCGCTTCACGCGAGACGCAGCCTAACGAGTTCGAGACGTGACGACACACTGCAGAACCGAACGAGGTGGAGGGTCCTCGCCTCCCTCCTCGCCTCCCTCCTCGCCTCCTTCCTCGTTTGCTGACGGTGCACTCCGAGAACAGATCACGTTCGAAAAGTCACAGCGAGTTCCCTGGGATGTCCCGGGTGCGTCGGGGGGAGCCAACCGAGTGGCTCCCCTGCCTGCCGTGGCTCTGATAAATGGGGTGCGTTTCTGCATTCGTATATCCGGCGTCGTTTCTATGGATTTCATTCATTCTTCCTGCTTATGATCGCTCACGGATCGCCTGAAAATGCGTAGGAATGCGATCGGGACGATCGAGTGCACGCTTTTGATGGGCTGAGGACTTTTTTTTTTTTTAGTTCCGAATCCCGAAACCAAAAATCGAGATACTGAAAGGAATTTGGCCATCCCTTCATCGCAGACCAATGCACTTCTTAACGCACAAACTCCCCGTTCAAATCAATTCCCAAAAGAACTGCCCATTCGGCACAACTACGTTGTGTCAAGATCGGCAAAAGTTTGAAACGTCGAGACATGGTTGAAGTCGACAAACGAGCGAAGAATCGACAGCAATGAAATGCCGGCTACTCGTAGTTATCCCGCATTTTCAGCGTATGGCCGGTACTCATGGATCGGCGAAGATCATTTGGAAATGCAAATTCATTTTTCACCTTTGCCACCGTCATAGTCTCGATGGCATTTCAAAGTGGAGATATCCACATCATCTCGACAGGAAATAGGTTCTAGCAACCCGCGCGAGATGGCGCCTCACCGCCGAATTCGCGATTCTCACCCTAGTGCCATCGGGAGGAGTCCCCTGCACTGACGATGCCCGATCTTTCCCCAATTAAGAATGCGGAGAAGGCTTTGGAATTCCTCGATAGAGGCGTGGAAGGATGGAACCCGGCAGAAGGAGACTCCAAGCGCTTCTGGCCGAGGAAACATCCCGAATCCTCCTACCTCACTGCACGGCGGATATACTGCCACTGCTTGTTGTATCTCCAGAATGACAGAGCATGTGCCTTGCGAGGGTGGGTCTGGCTCTCCTCGCGCGAGGGAGATCGGTCTGGAGACGATGCCAGACGTATGATCGGTCTGGAGACGATGCTAGACGTATGATCGGTCTGGGACGATGCCAGACGTGTGATTCTTTCTAAGGGACTGGATGAGTTGCGTCATTCAAGTACTTAACTCGATTATCTGGGCCAGTAAAAGAAGTTACAACCTGGGATGATAGTACTCTAACCCTACCGTGGGATAAAAGCACTCGCTAGGGTACTTTTCAGTACTGTATATTGTATTAGTGCATGTTAAATGTCTGGAAAAGGAGGAGGCAATGCCCAGACGTTGATGACTCGACGCTGGCACAACGTGACACGTGAGTTCAGTTTCGATGTCAAACTGTTTATTCATTTCAACATTGCGGTAATGTTGAATCCGCACTTTACCCTCCGTTGTGGCAACATTGCCACGTTGAAAAATGAATCCTCGCGCGACGTCGACACGGCGTCGTGCTGAATGGGGTCGGTCCGTTGTTTCTCGATTCAATCAGTGAAAACTAGTCCGAAATGGGACGAGTCACTGGGAGTGAATGTACGTCATTTTTGTGTTCTCTCGACCGAATATGAGCTCACGGAATGCCTGTCTGAGAAGGATAATGAGCTATCTCGTAGCCGAAAACAATTTTGAAGTGTTTCTGTTCGAGATTGACGCAGGATGACAGACACGATGGCGCACATTTTGGGCTCGACTTAGATTCGAGCATGCGGATGTGCAAATAATTTGCACAAAATGTGGAGTTCTATTCTGTCAGTCAGTCTGTGTTTCGCACTTTGGATGCTCAACGTTTGATTTAAAAAAAAAATATGTATGTACAGAATCAATGGGCAGATTGGAAAACTGACGGATATGGTCGAGGCACGGACTAAGTTTTCCGTCGCTAAATTCTTACCAAAGAGAAAAACTGAATTTCATTCGGATATTTGAACTTTGACCTTTTTTGTTCGCAGCGTGAAAGACTCGAGCGACTGTCATACTTTCAGCAGTTTAATCTCAAGGCGCATGCGCGGCACTTAGCTCTCGTCGAGGTGCGAGATCCAGAGCTGCCAGTTCCCTTCCAGCCTTCGCGCTGCGTGGATCCCTTGCTGAGAGAGAGAGAGGGTCTGTGCATGGGTGCGTCGACGGGGTCGCTGGCCGGACTCGTGGAAAGCCGTTTCCGGCAGTCTATCGCGTCGGACTTCCTTTAGATTTCACAGCCTCTGCCAACAGCTTTTGCCTTCGGGCCCCTTCGTCTCGTATTTTGAGAAGAGAATCAGAAGTTTGTAAGAACGAAATGAGGGGGAGAAGGCTTGGATTGTAACGCTAACGACTCGCTTGAAAACTCTCCTTGGTCTATTCACGCCGATGGGACGAGTCTGCTCAAAATGAACAGGTTTTTTAAAGCTCTCTTCGCTAACGCCTGCTTTCCAGACTCATTTTGAAGTCCCGGTCCATCAGTGGCCATCAGGATCAATGGTACACCTTGTCCTTTGTTTAGGGTTTTAGGGTTTAGGGTTTTATCCTTAGGAGTTCATGAGGCAATTTATACGTATGCGATGAATAAGATGTGGACAGTAGGCGTCCTTCACCCAGGCGTTTTAACCCGAATAATAGAGGCAGAGAGAGGGGAAGTGGCTGCGATGGAACCTGCCACCCGTCCCACTCTGTAGCAAGAGCCGGAACCGACTGGACGACCTCCACGGCCATGAAACCAGACCAACCAAGTTCGCATTGGAATCTCACGCTTGCAAGCCGCACGGTTCCGCCCAGTGTTGTAATGCCACAATGAGAAGAGAGCCAACAGGGCCGAGATGTGTGATTGGCATCTCTTGGAAACTTCGCCGTTAATTCCCCATTCTGTTCGTCTACGAGCATTTTGGGAGTTTCTAATCGCACGAAACTTGATTCGTGGCTTTGAAAGTGAAGTAGAAGGATGGCTCTTGTGAAAAGTCGATCTCACAGAACTTCAAGTTTTCAGCTCTGGTTTTGTTGTTTAGTAAATACGTGAGGAGTGAGGTGGCCATGCGATCTATTCTCAATTGGTCTCGTCCCCAAATTATGATGAACCTTTTTTCTGTTGGTAGTAGCCTCTCGAGGGAGAAGAAATTGAAGAGGGACTTGTCATATTCCACGAGAAAACGGCTTGATTTCAAAAGATTTCGAAAAGCTACGTGGAACAAAACTGTTAGAAATTTTGGTAATGCTATTTAGTGTAATTAATTAAGCTCCTTCCATTTAATCTTCCTTGGCTCCATGAAATACTTATGTTACCCATTACCTAATCTAACTCAGAGGGTTGAGGCAATCTCTATTGAGTGTTTCATAGGCCCCTCGTGTCCAGATGATAACGGTGGGGTCCACCCAAATCCAATGCGTCATCCTCCCATGAGGAAACGAGATGGCCTCAGCGCTCTACGTCATGCATATCTTGCAAGCCGTATCTCTGTTTCCCTTTGTTTATACTCCCACTCGTAATCTACTGCGGGCATGACCGGGAGTAAGTCGCTTTCACGACGTGGAATACGAGAGAGTGCGCCATTATGTGTGACTCAGGGCTTCCCAAGGTCACGGGGGATGCAGACGAGGGGGAGCGGGCTCCTCACACTCCTCTTTCGAGTAAGGGTGACTGTATGGAGAGAACGAAGTAGCGAGCCATGAGAGGCTTCCTCTACTCACTCGTACCCAGGCAGCATCAGCCATCCGACGATGTATGATATATCCGCAGTATATCCTTCTACTTCCTATCCTACCCGACGGACGTCCGTCGGATGTCAGATGCTGCCTGGGTAATTGCGAACTCACCTTCAGTCTCCTTACGTTCCGTTAGCAGCTTAAAGGGCTGGCAGGAGAAGGACACGCCCTTAGTCCTATGAAATTGGATTCGGATCATTCCCCAGAACTTTTTATTTATGAATTTTTTTTTTCCGCCAGTGGACTCCAGCCACAGATAACCTCGACCTCAAGTATTTTACGCAGTACGGAAGAATGTCATACAATAGCTTTAAACCGGAGTGAAACTTCTTTGTTTTCTCCCACAGAAAACAACAGAATTCCTAGTTTTTTTTTAACATCATTTGGGGGATCCTCTCTATAGGACATTTTCATACTTCAAACATATTTTTTTTTGTCATACCCCTCTTTCGGTCCTAACTTTTTCTGTTCAAAGAATTTTCATTCTTTCCCCATTTCCATTCAACAGAACTTCATTGCTACAATTTAAAAAATTCAACTGGCTTAGATCATATGCTGGCTCGGTATTCCTTTCATTCGGTTTCACGCCCTGCCTTTGAGCGATACGAAGAAGGAAGGGGGCGCGATCCACTTCGCAGAGTAGACGCTCATGCGCACAAAGACCGATGAAAGATCGTAAGGCCAAGGCTGTTGGGCGGGAATGGTAGAGCCATCATTGCAGCTTGCTTCACGCAATTCACGCCAGGATTGCCCCGAATGGTACGTGTGGCTCGGTTTCAGTCTTATTATGTGGACGTTGTTCCAAGAGCCAGTCTAGACAGAAAGGCTGGAATCGGTCTCAGCATCCAGTATTTCACATCGGTTTATATAAGGTAAGTCAATTGATGAATCTGTGCTCAGCTCGATTACGGAGCTCGATGTTGACGAATATTCCTTATTTAGTTGGAAATCTGTGTAACCTCACAAAACCACTTAATCGTTTTAACACCCGAGCAGCTCTCTACATAGGGATAGCGTCTCGAGCATGCGTCATCAATGATAAGAGTTCAGCAGTCGAAAGTGAGACACAGCGACACTCAGTGGTTCTCTCGCAGGGTTTGCCCCCTTATTCTTCATTTCCCAATTACTTGGGAACCTAGTAGACTAGTGATAGGTTCCTCGACTACCGTGAAGGAGTTGGGATATTCGTGGCCCCTCTCTTTGTTCTCGCGACAGGCATTGCATCTGCTCTAGCTCTGGCATGCTCATTAAGAACTTCCATCTCGAGATGGAGTGTTTGCATCCACATAAGCGTATGCGGTGATTCATGGGGAGCTTAGGGTACTGTAGAGCCCCTAGAGAGACAGAACCTGGCCAACTCCCGCGTTGGGTGCCATTTTGATTCCTCCGCATTCAGTCTCCAAAATTCCTTCTCTCATAAATCCATTCGATTCCTTGACAACAGGCCCAGATCTGAATGTGAATATGCGTTACCAAATAATCAGATACACTCCCAAACATCACCGTTCATAATCAAGTACTCTCAAATGCCTTTCTTGCACCGCGGCTGACATTTGAGACCTTCCCAATATACCAAAAACCCAGCATACTAACGGATAACTAAAGCTAATCCCAGTATATATTCTGATCAGCCAGCTGATCTCCATATATGCCATTCATCCAAGGGGGAAGAGAAAGAGAAGGGAAGTCGACGTTTGCAAGTTAGTCGTTGTTAGAAAATAAGCTCCAAAATGTTGATTGTAGGCCTACCAGTGATGCATCCAAAGCTTATAGGCCCATATCAGGCCAGGCCCTTAAATTATGCCTGGGCCTACTTGGGCTTAGGGTTTGTGATGTCACCAACCCACCCATCTCATCTATGCGTTTTTGGCATATTTCAGTATTTAAATTCATCCAGATCTTGACCTTATTGGTGCGGAAGGGGTGATAAATGAATTTTATATTTTCGTCAGATATGAGTATGGGCCAGAAATGGGGATATGCAAGAGAAATTTGGAAGTAACTTTGATGCGCTAGTGAGTCTTGGGCTCCTATAGGTCTTTAAAAAATAATAGCGGTAAGCAGCAGAGACGTACATCACAGGTCTATATAATGTTAGCATACTCTGAAGTGAGGGGGTGTTTCTTTATGTAATAAACTTTATCAGTCAATAATTTTTTTATACCTGACAATCGAAATCACAGAGCTATGAATTCGCTGTCGGTGTCCTCCAGTTCAGTCTTTTCACCTTGGCAGCCCAAAGGGTCCGACGATTCCTCTTTGATGAGAGGCGAAGCACTCTATATCTTGTCTCACTCGTGTTGGAGCATCCAACAGCCATACAGCAGGGCATTATCGCTAAAAAAAAAGCCCTAGGGGTTGACCCCATCTAGCCGATGCTGGGCTCCTGGAATCGAAATGGCGCTCTGGCGAGGCAGTCAATCAGATTCGTTAAAAATAGGGACTGGAGTTGGCCAGGCTGTCTCTCTATGGGCTCTAAGGGTACTCGAACACCCCCCCCAACCATTTGACAGAGGGGGATACCTTCCCAAATTAATAGTTCTGAATAACAGGTGACAACTGTATAAATTTGGGGGAAAATTACGTACTGAGAAGAACTCATATCTCATTCACGCATTCCAGATATTGTTTTTCAAAATGGAATTTCAAATTTGAAAGGTCAGTTTCTCATGAGAGGGTGATGCTCCATATGCTTTACTTCGATGTGGCGACAATAGATTTACCTACCAAACCTAGTTGAAAGCCTTTATGCATTTTATGCAAATAAGCTCTCTAATTTCCGTCGCCTAAGTCCGGGACAGTCTGGTTAAACGATCCACGTGGATATGTCCGTTCCGTCTTACGCGAAGCACTATCGTCGCGTGATCGTCGTCTCCAAACATTTCGCAAAAAATCGGTTACCATTTTCTTGTATGCTATGAATTGGTTTGGATTGTTGCAACACTAAGGGATTGGTTTGGATTATTGCAGGTTGACCAGTGGAGTGAAAATGGATCGAAATAAATTCCAAATGGTAAGAGAGCTGTGTCCATGGCCATACAATTGCACGCCTATCTGCCTAAGATCAATATCAGAGGAGACTCTATAATCATGCACTTTTACATTTCATTGTAAGTATTGATACAATTGTAATTGACAGTGAGGAAATCTGATGGCCCTATCAAAGGTAAACCATAATTAAATCACTATTTTGAACAAGCACATTCATAAAACATTCATAAAAGTCTAATTTCCCAGATGAATTCCATCTCTTTCTGTTTCGCTCTTGGATTTATATTTTCCTGTCATATTTTTAACCCTTCAGAAGCACGTCTCGTGATGTCACATAAATCGACAGAATCAAACCTTGTCACATATAGAGGGTGATCAAAGAGGGTCAAAATTGTTTAATGCTTCCAGGATTCTTTTTTCCTTTCCTGTACGCCTTGTAACTGCGCTTTTTCGATTTCACCTTGAAAGGCAGGCATTGTTGATGCTTCGTCCTTTTAGTTGCACACAGGTAATAGAGTTTGATCGGTGATATGTATCAAAAATGAGTTTGATGGAATGCCCCCTAAGCGAAAAGAAAATGTAGCACTTTTCAGCCTAGTCCGTTATAGCTGGGAGCTCTGAGAAAATGAAGGAAATATTCTTAAAATAAGCCAAGAAAAGTAGGCGGTAGAACGAAAAATTCCGATGGATGGTACTTATCAACTTCCTCTGACAACTTAATGTATGAAATACTAATTTATTGAACTATCTAACAAAGATAAATCAACATGTAAGTGATGAAAAAATTAGACTTAGCCAGTGACTGAAAATTCCTCTAGTCAAAATCTGGCATACTCTCTTTTCTTAGGTGTGTATTTATGTGCGAAGGAAAATGCCAGACGTGACGTTTACTGAATCTCAAGATAGATCAACCTGCTCTTAAGGTCACGTTACTGTCATTTAGCGAAACCGATCAAATTTGTATATTTTCATTCTATATATAAAATTAAAACCTGAAATTACCTTTATTCAACCAATGATTACAGTACCCAGAAAGGGAAGCAAGGCTATGTTGTGACAGTGTGGGATATGAAAGGAAAATATCGGTTGTGAGATGTTCTGAAAGTTTATTTGAAAAGGAAAGGATTGTAGGTTCGTATACTGTGTTAAGTTCTTTTTAAAAGAAAAGGGGTATTACTAACGTATTTTTTAAAACGTTAAAGTAATTAATTTTTAAATATGACATTCGCATTCATTGACTTCAGGGACAAGGTAGGTAACTTTGGCGTAGAAAGTATTATAGGCAAATTTAAGGAAATTTGCCTATTATCATGGTTTTATATTCATTCAGGTAATGAAAGAGATGAAGGCGATGCAAGACAGCAAGCAGAACATGCTAAAGACGCTGGCTGAAACCGAGGAGCTGAAGGCAAGGTGTGAGGCTCGAATAAAAGGTCTCCAGGCGGAACTCCAGAAGGAGCAGTCAGCCTTGGAGGCGGTAGAGGAAAACAAGCTCAGAATTGAGGCAGACCTTACCAGATGGAGGGCTCAGGTTTCATATTTCATTCCACTTATCATCTTTTCTTGAAGGAAATTGCATATATGAGTTTGGCATGTGATTTAGGAGAAAGAAATGAAGCAACTGTTTGCTGGGGGGACCCAAACACAAGACAGGGATCAAAGCCCAAACGATGCAGCGCCTCTTCCTCAGATGTCACTATCAAATCAGGAGTTCCGACCTCAGCCTCGGCGACCTAATCAAAAGCAACCTCAATCCCAGCCACCTCAACCTCAGTCACCTCAACTTCAGCGACCTCGTCGATCTCAGCCGACGACGGTATTCATCGAAAGCCTAAATCTGTTACATTTAAACGAAATGACAGGATTCGTCTATGAGTTTTCCATAGCTACCCAGGTTATCATTACTGTGAAGTCTCAGAATATATTGAATTAATTTGCATTCTTTTAACCCTAAATTTCCGGGAAGTTAAATTTTACGCATTGAGATCATTCTTAGAGTTTTCCTCCTCAATAAAATGTTCGCGTACCATACAAATATATAACTACTTAAAATCGTGATAGGCCATGGTTATGTGATTCACATAACTGTTGCGTTGCGGTTAGAAAGGGAATTCATTGGGAATCGATTGATCAAGATGAAGAAGAATGTAGGAGCGGGGCAATAAATATGTGTGCAAGAATGGGATTTTCGGCAACATGAAAAATTAAGAATATATTTCATTCAATAAATAACACCACATATTCAGATCAAATCATTCCCACTAAAATAGGCATCCAAAGACTTCTGATGCCTTTGTTGTCTTCCAATTGGAATCCACGTTATTGTTGGCCGGCCTCCTAGACTTCCAAAGGTTCTCTTGAACTCGAGGGAATGAACAAACTGATGAACTGAGGGTAAAATGAACAATACTTTCGACATTACCCAGATATGAATTCAAAATATTCTTACTAGTAATAATTTAAGAAAGGTTAGAAATTAGAATGAACAGGAGACAGTGCCATGAAGGAGGCACAGTGAACTACTTTTCACTATTTTCGTATGTAGTTCAGGCCTCATTCTATGCAGTGGACATTTTGCAGATTTTTCTTAATGGGAATTTTTCTTGGTTGATACCAACTGAATCAATGGGTATCAGCTCAGAAAGTTTACTTTGAATTTCTTCAGATTTTTACCACGCACTGAAGTTGAGAAAGGAAATTATGAACTCTCGTCACTATGTACTCATAGGAATCCATAATTCATTTCACGCGTTCAGTCTCTAAAAAGTGAATGAAGGCTTTGCTGTGGCCGAATGTCTTTCGATGACATTTTCAAGGATCTTGCCAACGTGCTACTGAAAGCGACTTTTTTTCCTTGAAAAACGTTCTACTAGAAGCAGAGATATATTGGGTAAACATTAGGAGTTTATTTTGCTATGCTATGTAAATGCAGAAAAAATCTGCGCCGACAAATGATGTATTTTCTTTCTCTGTTCTCTTATTAGGTACCCAGATTTAAAGTGACCGACGAGAGGGATCTCTGCACCTTTTTGAAGAAATTAAAGATGCAAGTTGTTGTTGTGATCCATCTCTATTCACACACAATTATGAAGATGGGAGGAGCGGAGAAGAAGGAGATGGACAAATTGATGAGGAAATTTGTTGAGAAAATGAGAGATGTGAAGGTTTTGGATGTGGATTTGGATAATGACTGGGCTCTCCCCTTCTTCAATAGGAAGATGAATGGGACGATGGAGAAAGGCGATTATTGGATGACAGTGATGTCAAAATCAAAAGAATTTCCTGAAATTGGTCCTGTTAATGATATACTTAAGGAATTTGGATTGGTGAACTTAAATCGGAGAGGAATTTTATTTTCAGGATTTCTTGGTACTACAGTTCAATTGAGATAATGTGGTACCAAACGAGAGTACCTATCAGGGATGCAAGTACGAAGCAGGACGGGTTAAAATCAACTCGAGGAAAACATCCTGAATGAAGCTTGTTTCTTAAGGCAGCTATGAAACTCCAGCCTCTGGAGGCTCGAAGAGATTCTATTCCTAAAGGACCACTTTTTCCAAGAGCCGAATCTTTGAGACATTTTTCATACTTTTTGCTCCCGTCTTTCCTGAGTTTCTCATGAAGACTTCCCAATGACTCATCTGAGGGGTCGCTCAAGTTTACAGGACCGATCTAGAGTGTTCCTTAGTCACGGAGAAAGGAGCCAAAATCCAGTTTATCTTGTCGAAGAGTTGAAATATACCAATCGGGTTGTTCAAAGTCGAGGCCAACATGGGATAATCAAGCCAAAGTACATCCGTCTCGCCCACTGAATAATTAGTGAACATTTTTGGAACAAGTACAACAGAAAGGATTTTGTCTTGAGCCATTTTTCTCTGGCAATTGTGGAGGTGGGAGATGCGTGGTAATGGAGAGAAAATGGATGATCGCATGATTTCCTGTACGTGAATTTCTATTCAGATTGAAATGTTCGTTCTGTTGATTACTTCAACTAAAAGGATGATTGTTGGAAAATATTGGACAAATTGGAAAATAAAAACCTGTTGCATTTTCCAATGAAAGTTTGAAAATATATGAGTTTTGGGAAAAGAATTCGGGTAACACCCAATGTTTTGACACTTGCTTCTTCTGGTGCTTCCCTTGCTGGATTCTCTTAACACAGGCTGCTTGGTCTGAATTTTGTAAATGTAAAATTCACAATTCCATATGTCGCTTTTGAACTCCTTGATCTTCATACCACCATCAGCATTAGAAAGCATAATCTCTTCTCATTTTAACTGCCGCAACATTTTCCATTCAAACATAATATAACATATGAAAAATCAACTCTGGCAGCGTTAACATTTTTCCTGAGGCACCATGTAAGATCTATCAAATGATGATTGTAATCATCACATTCTTGGTGCAAAGTTCCGAACACTTAAGATGGGATGATAGATTCATGGTCTGCTTCAAGTCTCTGCGTAATGACATAATTAAATCCACATATATATTTATACATATCCTAATAGAAAATCATGTTTCCAACAAAGACTAGGATAAAGTCATGAGCGAATTCGCCAAATTCGGTCAGACCAACTATAAATAACCTATCTGATATCAGAGCAATCACCTGCTCCCTCCTTAAACGTCCGTGAGGTAGAAAAATTCGAAAAAAACGTGGAACAAACCTTCTGTACCCTTACGTCTCAGGAGCGTCGCAGTAAAGTCAGCTGACTTTGCTGAGACGCTAAGTCGGAAAAACAAATCCCAAAGGTCAGCTGACCTCATTGCGACCAATGGGACGGTAATTCAAGTTAGCGAATCATGTGGTTGACTCGCTGAACTTCATAGTGGTGAGCATAAGTCGTTCTCATCCGTTGGTCCTTCTCACTCTCCTATGTTCATTGTCCCCTAATAAAGCGAATCTTGAGGGAGGGAGGTGTTTCTGGACAGCTCATCCGGTGTGGGGTGGATTTCATTTTAGAAATCAAGGAACCCACCGTTCTTTGTCGCAACATATATGATTTACGATTAGTTTGTCTTTCGGATTGAGTTCGTCTCATTTCAGTGCTCTCTGTCCGAATGAAAGGTTATATGTTAATTCATGGAAGTCTTAATTTATTAACAATTTGTGACACTTTGGACCGTCTCACTGTAGTGGATACGATATATTCGATATATTGCTAGGATCGAAAAAAGGGGAAAATGCAAGTGTGACGAGGGCACTTAAAGATAAGTTAAACTACAGGGCGAAAACATCGGACATATTTCGTGGAAGTAGGCAGTATTGTGTATTACCAAACGAAGTGGCGATAGATTTGGCCTATGCAGTTACATGAACTCGTTGCTTAAATCCCTGTTACACTTGGCGAGTACTCTCTAGGGCCATTCACTTCGTGTAAAATCACACTCGCTAGCGAATACTCGCGTAGTTCACATCTCACTCGCTAGCAATCGCTACGAGTTTGAAAGATTTCAAACTTCAGGCGATTACTCGCTAGTAAGGGGTGTTACACTTATTTAATGGCCCTAGTGGCCCTAGCGAGTACTCGCCAAGTGACGGCCTTTAGATACGAAGGGGCATAACGCGGTTCCATTGCTTGGTCGCTCTGCCCTCGCCTCTCTTGGTGTGTGACTTCCATCCTGTCTCGTCCATTATCGTATCCTCGCCTTTCATTCTTGTCATTCGGTCAGTCACTGAGCACCCATAGTACAACGCTGAACACGAGTTTCTTCACTGGGGAACGTCATCTTCACTCGTTCTGATGGAAAAAAAGCAACAAGTGCAAAAAATGAAAATAAAAGGAAACAAACCATTAAATGAAAACTTCGGCATGAAAAAGCCCTCAATTGATGATGAAAGGATTCCTCAAACTCTTGCATCATGATCACCAATGAGACTTACCGTGTAACTAGTAAAGTCTATTAGGTATACAGCTAAATAAAAGGCAATGTACAATGCGGGCGACACGAGTCATTCTATTGTTAATGGAAAATTGTTAAATGCCGAGGCACAAGCGGTGGGAGCGAGATTAGATACGTCATTATAGGCGAAGAAGTCCACCTCTTAGTGCGAAGGGTATCGTGCCAGTTGTCAATAAGTATCAGGACCAGGGAGATTTCGGCGTTGGATGGGAGTTCATTGCTTCCAAAGCATGACCTGATTGCCTTTTTCCCACAGGGAGAGGCGTAGCTGAACCCGGTCAAAAATTGTTCAATGTGCCATCGATGGCTTTTCGTCGACCTAAAAGCCGTAGTTAGGCCATCACTACCATATGGTTTGCCTACGGTTGGTTTAAGCCGGCTTATGATATGTCATATCCTGTTGGACCAACTTTGGTTCATTGTTGGGAAACCGCCGGAATTTCCTGGTTTACTCCAGGGTTCCGTTACATCTTAAGAGAAATGTTTAAAAGGAATTCGATTGTCTTCCTCTGAGATCTCTGCAAGAAACCAAAGGGAACCGTGTCAAAGGGACTCATTTCAGTAGAATCTGGGGAGTGACTCGACTACGACCACATTGGCTCCATCTCACGTCGGTTTTTGGAACTTTCTCAGTCACATTGACTCGCAGAAGATGAGTCAACTTTCCTAGCTATGGCCCGACCACAAACTAACAAAAAATTTTGACTGAGTAAATTTTGACTTTGTATCTCGTGAGTTCACTTACCTTCACTCCACGAAAGATAACATAGATGGTTTGAAATATCATACCAGAGCAGGAGAAGGACATTCCTCCCTCAAAAATTATTTATGGATTAACTCATTGCCGAGGCAATCATTTCATCGTGTGCTTTCTCTTAAAACGAACTAGCACGGGTTGACGGGTGTTAGCTAGAGACAGGAAAACGTTCTTGTTGAAAGGGCCCTGCAGCTCCACACACAGACTGATTGGATTGATTCCTGGCCATGGAGATCTCCTGGTAATCTGTCCGAAAGACAGTTAAACAAGTCCTGCACATGAAATGGGAAGATCCCCTCTCACAACCCCCAATTTCGACCGTTTAGTTGCAAAGCGACCGGTTCGCCTCTCTTCCGGTCGTTGTCATATATGACCTCGTTTTCACTCCAGATGAGGCTGTGCTTGGCTCAAAATGGGAGACCGTTATTGGGCTATGATGACCATCGATCGAGTCGAGAATCAGGGATTAACTCCTAAAAGGGTGACAGACGGGCGAGCGTCTGCCTCAGCGCTGCAATAAATCCCCGGCAGAGGAAAGAAGACAAAGGAAATGCCAAGGAAGGGTAAATGCAATCGTGCTAACATTTCCACGCAAAAAAATGTTTGAAATTGCAATGCAAATCCGGATCGTAGATTCTCAGTTTTACTTTTTAAAAAATTCCAAGATTAATTGGTACTGCCGAGTAATAATGTGTCTGGACTTTTTTTTATGCCAACCAAACGTATTCAGTGTAGAAAAGAATGAGTCGAGTTTTAAGACGTACTAAGTGGAATCGTATGCAAAGTCAATCCGACTTCAACGCATTGTCACAATTGGCAATTGGCCTGTGCAATTCGCCACGAGTAAGCCATGCTCTTCACGGGAATCAGACAATAACGACTTGCGTGGCCAGATGGACCTAACAGTGTCCTGTCACGTGACATTTCGAGGAATTTTGGGAAAATCGAACTTCAGAAAAATCTCCCTCAACAAATTGAAGACTCAGCATGGAAATTGCCTTTCTTTGAATTCTTCGGAAAGGAAATGATGATCCTCGTGCCATGAAGCTGGACGAAGAATGGGCTCTTTGCACTGCCGTTTTTTTTTTGTTTTCTTCCATTCTTTTCTCGCGAAAGGTCAAGGGTTCACGAATGTATCAAAATCCATGATACATTTTTTAAAAAATTACGAGACAATTCTTGAAGAGGACGGCACTTCCGTGGTGATTTCATGACTCTCATATGAACCGCTGTAAACGTTTTGATATTCTATTCCGTTGGTGAGAGTATGCCTCTAAGGGGTCACATGTCCCCGAAACAGAAACGTTATAAGTTCACGTCACCTGAGCAATCGACATACCTATTATTCTTGAAAAAATATTGGCTTTCTGGAAGACTCACAGATGGGAATTTCTCCATTTTGCTTTTCCTGAGCTCCTTGCCTGAGCTTCTTGCCTGAGCTTCTTAGTCAGGTGCCACGGAATGGTTAAAGCGATGGCTTCCGTATGAACCCGTGAACGCGAGCGTGAAGTTCAAGGTGTTCGCAATGTCAAACTTCGAAAATGGCTGAAAATATTCTATTTGGGAACGAGAATATGACGAGAAGCAAGAAAGATCCTTCAACCCTTACGAAAATGTCTTATAGGATTATATAGGTCATATAGGAACCTATAGGAAAGGAATCCCATAGGTTCCTATATGACCCATAGAGTTCAGTTTGGGACCTATAGAGTTCCCTATAGAACCTATAGAGCCCCCTATAGAACCTATAGGGTTCCCTATAAGACCTATAGGTTCCCTATAGGACCCGTAGGGTTCCCTATAGGGCCTATAGGAACCTGTAACCTGAATCTTCTAAGGCATTTTCGTAAGGGGTTCCGTCCAGAATTCATCAATCCTTCGTATATTATATTTGTACCTGTATTATTTACCATGAAATTATGCAACACATTGACACCATTCCCGGAAAATGAACGGGGATCGGCAATTCTCGATATGCAATCGAGACTTGCACTCTGGACCTGGTTCGGCTCGGTTTCTTCTTAAAACCCGGCCAGACGCGACAAGGCGTGACGAAACCGTCCGTGGCAATTAAAAATCCGAAACTGGTTTTCTCGAGAAACGCGATCGGGGGGAAGGTCATCGTCGTTCTCGTCACGGGTTTCTAGTCCATAAGGCCCACATAAGTCTTTGACCATGTGGGCCGTCCTCTGGTTTTTACTCTTCCTCTCCAGTTCTAAGGCGAGTTCCATATATTCGGTGAAGGGAATTCCCGCTGTCTTCCCGATGGGGATTTTGGGATTCATGGAGTATGGGAAAAAATAGTTTTGGACTTGCTATATTCATGGTTTACATTTTTCCCGAGACCAAGATGAAAAAGGACGGGACCCTAACCTATTGATTTCACATTTCGAAGCAATGTAACATTTTTCTTTGTCGTTCTGAGAGTCTCTCAGAATTCTTGTTTGATCTTCGGATTATCTACAGGGTTAGCCACAAAAGAGCAAGCCAAAAAATCGCATGGTCTACGGTCAGGAGTTGCCATTCCGGACCGTTCTCCTGCAAAAACCCTCAGCGTATCGATTACGGCGAAAGGGATACACTGTGTATGGCTTACACTAAGCAAATGCGTATACACTATATGCGAGTGTATGAAAATTCATGCACTTGCATGGAATTCTCATGCAGTATAAAACACGCATTTTTCACAACATTCTGTTGAATTTTCGCGATCATCTATCCGGAGGAACGATTTTTTCGAAGAAAAAAAAATCAAAGTTGGAGTCGTGCCCCGAAACGGGAATCGCATGTCTGTTCACTCGGAATTTCGACCATTTCGCACATTGGGTCATTGCAGCCGTATGAAGTTTCGACAGCTCTTATGGAACAAATCTCCCAACGTTTCAACAAATTTTCAAGTCGATCAGTGGAAAAACAGATTTTATAGAGAATTTTCGAGTGGCTTACTTTTTTTTGGCCAACACTGAAGATCATTCAGGGAAAAAATAATCGGATACGAATTACATTATTTTGGATTTAAAATCGATTGAGTGACTCGAGACTATTCCCTTTCTTTGGGGTAAAGTTCCCCAAAGTATACTTTTTTTATTTTATAACATAAATCACATCACCCCATTTCCATTGAAACGCTTAAAAGCAATACGCGTTCAGACACGCACCGTGCCCCAGGAATTGCGAAAGCTCTCCCACTCCTTCCCTTCGATTGCACGGAATGGGGCTAAGCCACCGATGAGGACAAGTCAATGGCCCGTGCCCCTTTCCGCCCTCCTTTTCACCCGCCCTCCTCTCGGGGAGTGATCACCGGGTGCGTGCGTGCAACCGGTTCTTCCCTTTGTCCGCGTCTATGGCTGCGAACCTGTTCTGTGATACATAATGACATAAGGTAAAACGAGGGAATGCAAAGCTATTTTAAGCATCCCGACTTTTTCCTGTTGCGATTTTCTTAATTAGAGTGCCTCCTAGTTCAGCAAGATCGTCATTGAAATGGCATATTACATGTCACCCGTTAAAAATGTCCCGTTTTCCTACGGAAATTCTGATTGCACAGGCATCACAGGGGAACATTTTCATTTCGTCCGTCCTTGGGGTGTCAGCTGATAACTTCATTGCCATCGACCCGGAATGCCCTCAGGACAAGGTCCGATAGGAATCCTACAGGTTTTGAAACGAAGAACCGATAGGATTTCCATTTGATTCCTATACATTCCTGTATATTCCTACAGGAGTCCTTTAGGACTGTTTCCTAAGGGTCGTGTCTCTGTTTTCCCATTCACTCTGACGCCATTCCGATGCAAAGCATGGAGACATTACAAAACGACCGATATTTGCAAATTGCAATTTAATCTCTCTTGGCATAGCTTACAAGCTGAAACTGCCACTGATTGCCGTTGGATTTAATATGACTGGTTTAAAGTAGGGCTGTCACGATAGCAGTTTCAAAAACATCTATGCATCGACCTGAACTATCGATAGTGCATCGATGCATCAGGAAGGGGGGGGGAGGGGGGGTGCGCCGGAGGATTCAATTTTCTCTCGCCGCAATCGGGAGGAGGTTTGTTTTCCATCGTTTCTCGCCTCGATCGGAGCGCGGACCTCTATCCTCTATCGTAATCTCACGCTTGTGAACGGGAGTGCAGAGGGAATGGGTGACCATCGCAAGGAGTAATGAAAACCTACCATGCCTCCAATTATCGAAGATGACTTTCATTCATCGATGGATGCATCAGGACAGCCATAATTTTTTCTTATTGTCGTTGAGTATCAGCTGCCAAGCCCTTTTTTCCCTGTTTTGTTCGTTCTACACGGTCTTTGGACATCGGCACCGGCAGATAGGAAACCTGCTGACGGTTGCCATACCGGCAGTCGCCGAAATATCGGTACAGCCCTAGAATAAGCAAGGTTCATGTAAAAAATTAACTTTGAGTTCGCCTTAAATAGATATAAAATGCCCCAGGGCAAGTTAAAAATTAAGAAAGTTAAGCGTGCATGCTAAAGAGAAAGACAGGAATATATAGAGAGGATTAACCTATTTACGTTTCGAAATGAAGGGAGTATGAGAACAGCCCTTACGGAACTTCCAAATACAGGCGTATGTATAGGACTGTACAGAACTGAATTTAGCCTTGTTTGGAAATAGTTCAGTCCGTATCATGTTTTGGTCATTCTTAATAAATATGGAACTATATATGGTTCATATATCGACCCCCAAATATGGTGCTAGGTTTGCAATGTATATGACACTAATATAAACTATATGGAAAAAATACTGTATTTGGAATATATTTGGAAACTGTTCAGCCCATGTACTGTCCATGGATACACGCGCATGCACGTTGAGGCCTTCCATAAGGCCTGACATCTTGCAGTTCGTTCAAGAAATAAAAAGTTCTCGCAATATGAGCGAGGTCGCGCTCATCCCGCCGCTATATGTCTCCCTTTTCCTCAAATGCTAATGAATGATTCTGCAGAAGCTTCCACCCTCAACTCGATAATTTCCCACGTACAAACCGAAGGAAGGAAGTCGTTCTAATCAATAAATATGTTGAGAGACGTAAACTAGCTTCAGGAGGCTCTCGGCAATTCTTGCCCGATGCATGGAAGGAGTGAGGTTCCCCTTGTGACGTGAGTCACAAAAACCCATTTTAAGTTTCATCGTCGAGTGACTGCCTCTGAGCCTTTGCTTCCATCTCCAATTAATAATGCATGCGGGGGACATCTATATTGCAGATTAAAAACCTATAGTTGCATATATCCCTTATATTAAACATGACCAAAACATGCGAAATATTTATAAGTGCCATGTACATTGTAACTAAGCACCATATACAAGGCTTATATATGAACCATCTATAGTTCCATATTCATTAAGAATGGCCAAAACATGATATGGTCTGGACGGCTTCCAAATACAGTCTCCCATATGCAATATTTATTTGTACCATGCACATTCCGAGCTAAGCACCCCTGTATGGTCACATTTCATAATTCGCACGAAATCTGAATATGGAGTTCCCGTAAGGGAGTCCACTTCCGCACCATGCACCTCATGAGATCGAGACGAAGACTGAAACAAAAGAGGAAAAAATTTTCTCGATCTTTCCCCACCCCCTCTCCTTTCCCACTTCCTGTCTCCGCTTTTTTTTCTTCCCGTCTTTCATATAGTCAGTTCCGGCATTTCCAGAATTTGATTTCCCGCCGCTTCTTCCTTTTCCCGCCCGGACTGACTGTATCGATTTCGCCTCGATCCATCGGGACATTTTCTCTTTAAAATCTTTTGCCGATACAATTTGCGATGGTCGAAAAAACTATCGATGTCTCCAACCATCCAGGGTGGTATCGATGCATCGACCTATCGTGACAGCCGTAGTTTAAAGGTATCATCTAGGATTAATTAAAATGGGAAAGCTATTTCCTCCTTTCCTGTCGCCCATTTGCACCAAAATCGCCTTCAGATTTCCTCTCGCGTCCCGCCCCGACTTTGCCTTCGTTTCCACTTTCTGTCATTCTGCCTTCCGTTTTTTTCCCGCAGGGGGAGGGGCGAACGGACATCGGATCCGGTGAGTTCGCTTCCTGGGCCTGTCCAGTCATATGTTTCATGTGCAAACTGTATTTAACCGTATGGCAAGTAAGGAATCAACATGCACAGGTTGGAGCGATTTGCCTTAGGCAGCGACTGAAAATTCCATTATCCAAAATTCTTCCATGCTTCAGAGGTGTACCCGTGTGCGAAGGAGCCAGACGTGACATTTCTTGAAACCTCAGGTTAAAGTCACTTGTAATGTTCACATTTTTGTCAGAGCGGAACCTAAAAACTTAGTATTGGGTTCGTTCTATAGTTTAAATGAAAGCCATTAGTTCGTGTAAGTCACCCCAGGATTACAAAACTTGGAAAGGAAAGTAAGGCTGTTTTGTGACTGTGTCGGATGTGACCGGAAAATGCATTTTAAAACGAGTCAATATTACCCAATCTCGCGGTATTTAGAAGAAGTCATGGGCACAAAAGTGATCGCAAAATGCTTCACGACCAAGCACCTCGATCCTGGAGAAATCTTCGACCTGAAGGACTCGATCGGAGCGGACGGGAATCCCTTCGTACGGGTTTGCAGATATCGCTTTACGGTGGGGCCTGCGATATATTTTTTTATAATATTTTTTTTTGTGTGGTATGCTATTTATAAAATGGGCTTTTGATTGTTTTCCAGTGCCCGACGTACTTGACGATGATGTGTCCCACGATCAGGCTACCTAAAGATGGTCGGTGTGCGAACACCAATTTTGTCGTCGAGGGGAACAGGTGAGGCAACAAATAGGCAACGAATAATCGACTAATGAGATATACGACATGAGGAAAGAAGAAGGAATAACTGGAAAAATAAAATCAGAAACGGTAATGCAAATTAGCAAACAAAACCAAGGCTTACCCAACTATCATTTTGCTTCCTGGCCGAGTAGCCATACTTTCAATACTCGTTGCATGATTCTGTTGCGCCATGGCCCCGACCCATGAGGTCGGACCTCTCAAGTCCCCCACCTGATGGTGATTTTGAGACTGGCCTTCGTTTAAACCATACGAGCCCAGTTCAGGCCAGCCGAAAGGCGTGCATCTTACACGGTTCTCCACGCGCATTGGGTATTCCTCTTGGAAGACAAAAAAATTCGTAATCGCTCGATTTTGCAGCATGTGCGGGAAGGAGCGGCGGCTGAAGAGGCCGGTGGACGTCGGGAAGATCCTGGACGCCCACCTCTTCGCCGTCGGAGCCACGCGTTCCTCGTCGAGGATCCATTGCCTAGTGGTTTGCGCCAGAGACGATGCCCTCGGGCTTTGGCGGCGGGTCGACGCTCAAGGTCTGCCACTTGTCGTAGATATCGCTCCTAAAATTTGCATGCAGATATTCTGCGGTATGGTGTCGTAATTGTGCACGTATGAAGTTCAATGTATTAGATCAATTATATGAAGTGACACTAATCGACTGCATGAATATCAAAAGGACATCTGTCGCCGTCGAGACTGCTTTTTTGCTTAGTTTTGAACTCGTAATCGGACCTAACCTTTTTTGCTTTCCATTCCAGAAAACTATTTAAACCCTTTGAGGACCGCGAGTGGAGAGGGAGGGCATGACCTCAAAGCACAGGATTTTTCCTCCTACGGTTAATACTACGGTTTATAATAGGTGAAATGTGGGTCCGTACATGCTCCTTCACCAAATAGTTACTAACTCGGCCGTTAGAGGCGCCAGTTCTGGCCAAGGAAAGGAATATGGCCTCCATTATAAACTGAAACGTACATGTACGTTCGTGGCCATCAAAGGGATAAATATTTTATATAGCTATGATATCGCATATTTACTCAATTGGGTAATTGAGTAAATATGCGATTGGGTAACTCAATCTCGAAGCAGAAGAAACTGGGCAAAACCGATAGAGTCGAGAATGGAATTCGAGGGTTTGCCAGCTGTTCCACATCATGAATTCGGTCAGGAATATTGTCCTCAATGGAACGTGACTTCCACAAACACATGGCGCTACGAAGGGTCGTCACATAAGCACAGCACATCGGGGTTAAGGAAAAAATGGAAATTAAATAACAGTAATAATTTAAAAAGATCAAGATAGACAGGCGAAGAAACAAGTGCAGACCTGCTGGGCATCAGAAATGGGATTCGTAATAAACAAGAGTACGAATGAGATCACGTCTAAAAATAAGATTCTGTCCTTAAGAAAAGATCCTAAAGGATCCGATTAGATTTTTGAAACATTAAAATCTTATAGGATTCTTTTAGGAATCCCATAGTGTTTCTTAAGGATCCCATAGGATCTTTTCGTAATGGTGGAGACATGGATATTGAATCTGACGATTAAAACGGTACCATTGACCTAATGGTATTTGACGACGAGCAGGCATAGGCATAACTTTGGGGTTCAGGAGGCTGCAAGACCCCAAGAAATACAGTCATTTTCACTCATGCTCAAATAACAGAATGTCCACTGGAATCGCTGTGGATCATTCCTTGTTCTTATAGATAAAAGGGGATACTCATCTCAAGAGTCACAATACAGAGACGCTGTGAGGACCGGGCGGAAAGGAGATGATGCAAGCTGGAAATCAGGGTCAGCAAATGATGGTTATAGGAGGTCCGGCACTGGACGATCAAACTTTGAAAATATCGATGGTCAGGCAGACGGAAGTACCGAGACGAGCGACTTTCAAACAAGGGGAAGATCTGGCTATGGGAGGTCCGGCACTGGACGATCAAACTTTGAAAATATCGATGATCAGGCAGACGGAAGTACCGAGACGAGCGACTTTCAAACAAGGGGAAGATCTGGCTTTGGACGGCTTGGCTTTGGCCGAGTAGGCCATGAAAAAATCGACGTACAGACGCCCGGAAGTACGGAGATGGTCGACCTGCAGACAAGTGTGCGATCTGTCTTAAGGAGACCGGGCTTCGGCCGTAAAGGCAATGAAGAAATCGACGTTCAGTCGCCTGGAAGTACCGAGATTGTTGAAGTTATGACAAGGCGGCGACCTGGCTTTGTGGGTCCCGGCTTTGGGCAACCTGGTTCTAGGAGACTGAACATCCGGCGACCAGGCTTTCTGCGACCAGGCTTTGGACGACCCGGCTCCATGCGACCAGGCTTCGGGCGACCAGGATTCGGGCGACCAGGGTTCGGGCGACAAGGCTTCGAGCGATCTGGCTTCCGGCAACCTGGCTTCGGGCGACCTAACTTTGGGCTACCTTTACTTTGAAAGGTCAAGATGTGAACTTCACTTAGTTTAATTGCTGTTGCAGTCTGTATTTGGTAGCAATATAACTTATTCCTTAGAGTGTTGTACAAACTTTGTATGAGATGATTCCAAGATTATTTATTTATTTTTCTTGCAATTCTTTTTGAAATAAATTTAATTGACTGTTAATTTCCTTCAATTTTTTTCATCACGATCTTCCTGGTAGCAATTCACTAGATACCCCAGCGTATCGGCAATGCATCGTGCTCGCACCTACTTGAACTTTGACTTTGCAAAGCCAATAATGGAAAACTGGCAGTACGAGGTACCACGATGCTGCCTTGTATGGCGGTCTCCTGCAAATCAGTTGATCACTAATTATTTGTATCCTTTTCTGTTTCGATTAAAATGAACGCCCAGAAGCTTTCTCAAGTCAACAATATTACAGGCGCTAAATTCGGAAATAGAAATGTTACAGTTCTAGGTGAATCTCAAACACGAGATCGATTTGACATCGAGACTGCAACAAAAATTCAAGAGCGGCCGATGGGCAACAATCGGCACCCGATATTCTGCCCACGGAAGCCAGGCAGGAAGTTCCTCGTTTAAAAATTCCCTTTGGGCACCCATGGTCAAATCGATTTATCATGTTTCTAGTCAGTTATTGCTGGCGCGCAAGAACAAAATCCAGTCAGCAAAGCGTTTTCGAAAGCGCTGTTCCATTGGGTCCCTGTTAGGAGATTCAAATGAAGCGTTCGATCCTTCATTGAATGAAGGAAAGATTTCGCAAACGTCTGCATTCTTTGCTTACGGGATTGTTGCCAATTGTTAGCAACTGTTGTCTGATGTGTTCACTGCCGACAACACTAGCAACCACGGGTACGCATCCAAATCCACAAAAAAAAACGAAAAACCCTGATTGGCAAGAATGTGCAGGGATTTTCCTAACTCCATCGGCTGATGGAGTCATAAATGATTGGAAGAGGGAGAAGAGAAGGCTCTTGAGGCAGTTCTCACAAAACTCCGGAGGATTTGCCGTTATAGGGTTTTTCTGGAATTTCGAAATTCCAGCAAAAATCTTCCAGGTATCAGATTATTGTCGCCTCAAGCAGCCGATCGACTGGAATAGGCGAAACCAATGATTGATTTCTCTTCGTTCGTGACAATCGTATTTCGATTCGGAACATATTTCGTCGGACTCATTCTAGTTCCCGAAAAAGGTTCATTTGAATCCCAAATTTTTCCTTATTTTAAAAGGATAAATTTGGTCATTTGCATGAAGCTTAACCTAATTTCATCTTTCACCTTGAGAGGTGCTGGAGTCAGACAAGAACGAATTGAATCTTGCGTTGCAAAAAGGAACAAACAAAACTCTATCCCATGACATGCAACGCAAATCGTTAGGACCTCTTTGAGAAAAGGGAGTTTCACAAAATCTCCAAATATGGAAGATTCGACTGGCGTTTTCACATTCTGGGATTCTTGGGAAAGGGCATGAAACTGAATGGAAAAGGGGGACTTTTTGCACTTCCCTTTTTTATCATCTTCCTTTTCTCCTGGGATAGGTCATGGGTTCGTTAGTGTTTCAAAATTCATCATATTTAGGAAATTATGATGAGACGCTTCTCGAAAAAATACCTCCATTAACTTGTGACATTTGCATTTTTGAATTTTATTCTTTCATGTGAACCGTAAGACACATTTTTATCTGTTAATTAATGTGTGGTGAGTATCATACTAAGGGTGACATCCCAAGTAACACAAGATATTCCAGCAACGTTTAGGAAATGTTGACGAACAATGTTGCATCTATGTGTAAATGTCCAAAACGTCAACGTTGCAAAAGTCTAGCGAGGGAACATTG
>CAJPEV010001136.1:25798-76345 GCA_905338385.1 Darwinula stevensoni
GATCTGGCTTTGGACGGCTTGGCTTTGGCCGAGTAGGCCATGAAAAAATCGACGTACAGACGCCCGGAAGTACGGAGATGGTCGACCTGCAGACAAGTGTGCGATCTGTCTTAAGGAGACCGGGCTTCGGCCGTAAAGGCAATGAAGAAATCGACGTTCAGACGCCTGGAAGTACCGAGATTGTTGAAGTTATGACAAGGCGGCGACCTGGCTTTGTGGGTCCCGGCTTTGGGAAACCTGGTTATAGGAGACTGAACATCCGGCGACCAGGCTTTCTGCGACCAGGCTTTGGACGACCTGGCTTCATGCGACCAGGCTTCGGGCGACCAGGCTTCGGGCGACCTGGCTTCGGGCGACAAGGCTTCGAGCGATATGGCTTCCGGCGACCTGGCTTCGGGCGACCAAACTTTGGGCTGCCTTTCCTTTGAAAGGTCAAGATGTGAACTTCACTTAGTTTAATTCCTGTTGCAGTCTGTATCGGTAGCAATATAACTTATTCCTTAGAGTGTTGTATAAACTTTGTATGAGATGATTCCAAGATTATTTATTTATTTTTCTTGCAATTCTTTTTGAAATAAATTTAATTGACTGTTAATTTCCTTCAATTTTTTTCATCATGATCTTCCTGGTAGTAATTCACTAGATGGCCTAGCGTATCGGCAATGCATCGTGCTCGCACATACTTGAACTTTGACTTTGCAAAGCCAATAATGGAAAACTGGCAGCACGACGTTCCACGATGCTGCCTTGTATGGCGGTCTCCTGCAAATCAGTTGATCACTAATTATTTGTAGCCTTTTCTGTTTCGATTAAAATGAACGCCCAGAAGCTTTCCCAAGTCAACAATATTACAGGCGCTAAATTCGGAAATAGAAATGTTACAGTTCTAGGTTAATCTCAAACACGAGATCGATTTTACATCGAGACTGCAACAAAAATTCAAGAGCGGCCGATGGGCAACAATCGGCACCCGATATTCCGCCCACGGAAGCCAAGCAGGAAGTTCCTCGTTTAAAAATTCCCTTTGGGCACCCATGGTCAAATCGATTTATCATGTTTCTAGTCAGTTATTGCTGGCGCGCAAGAACAAAATCCAGTCAGCAAAGCGTTTTCGAAAGCGCTGTTCCATTGGGTCCCTGTTAGGAGATTCAAATGAAGCGTTCGATCCTTCATTGAATGAAGGAAAGATTTCGCAAACGTCTGCATTCTTTGCTTACGGGATTGTTGCCAATTGTTGGCAACTGTTGTCTGATGTGTTCACTGCCGACAACACTAGCAACCACGGGTACGCATCCAAATGCACAAAAAAAAACGGAAAAACCCTGATTGGCAAGAATGTGCAGGGATTTTCCTAACTCCATCGGCTGAAGGAGTCATAAGTGATTGGAAGAGGGAGAAGAGAGGGCTCTTGAGGCAGTTCTCACAAAACTCCGGAGGATTTGCCGTTATAGGGTTTTTCTGGAATTTCGAAATTCCAGCAAAAATCTTCCAGGTATCAGGTTATTGTCGCCTCAAGCAGCCGATCGACTGGAATAGGCGAAACCAATGATTGATTTCTCTTCGTTCGTGACAATCGTATTTCGATTCGGCCAATCTTTCGTCGGACTCATTCTAGTTCCCGAAAAAGGTTCATTTGAATCCCAAATTTTTCTTTATTTTAAAAGGATAAATTTGGTCATTTGCATGAAGCTCAACCTAATTTCATCTTTCACCATGAGAGGTGCTGGAGTCAGACAAGAACGAATTGAATCTTGCGTTGCAAAAAGGAACAAACAAAACTCTTCCCCATGACATGCAACGCAAATCGTTAGGATCTCTTTGAGAAAACGGAGTTTCACAAAATCTCCAAATATGGAAGATTCGACTGGCGTTTTCACATTCTGGGATTCTTGGGAAAGGGCATGAAACTGAATGGAAAAAGGGGACTTTTCGCACTTCCTTTTTTATCATCTTCCTTTTCTCCCGGGATAGGTCATGGGTTCGTTAGTGTTTCAAAATTCATCATATTTAGGAAATTATGATGAGACGCTTCTCGAAAAAATACCTCCATTAACTTGTGACATTTGCATTTTTGAATTTTATTCTTTCATGAAAATGTTGCAGTGACATTCGTAGAAGTGTCGCAGCAACATTCCAAGTGAAAACATTGAAGGAATGTTTTCTCAATGTTGTACAGCAACTTGCAACATAGAGCAGCATAGGCAACATTTCAGAAACGTTTCATCAACATGCTGTGTTACTTGGGATGTGCTTGTAAACCTCACAGTTTAAAGATTCACACGTCCCAAGCCAATCGGAATAATCTATAATTGCTTCTTTTGTTATCTTCCTTGATGCGAAAATGTATCATTATCTTTTCATTCTGAGATTGTCGAACGGTATGACTCGAAAATCTCGGCCTGGTAGCATGAAAAGGCTCACATGACGGTTTCTCTGACAACCTGTCAAAGCGATCGTCAAGTTCAAGGTGTTCACAATTTCTTAAATCACGTTTCTCTGAAAAAGTTGTTTGGATCACAGAATACGACGAAACACAAAAAAAAGGTCCTGAAAGAAATCAGCATCCTTTTAAATCTGAAATTTAAGAAGCAATGAAAATGCACGAGTAGCGATCGACCGTTAGCAGTCGAGGTGGCAGTGGCAATTCACCCCAAAAGCCCACATCACTCTTTGACCGTCTGGCCCTTCCTCTGTCTCATTCATAATCTATTACCGATTGGTAACGCTATGGACCGTTTCACTAAAGAGGATACCATATATCGCTTGGATCGAATGAAAAAGTAAATGAAAAGTGTCACGAGGGCGATATGAACATTTGTGGAGCGAAAAGGCTAGAACGCCGGACATATCTTGTGGAAGTAGACAATAATTTGCGTTACCAAGTGAACCGGCGATCGACTTGGCCTGTGTAACTACATGGGCTCGTTGCTAAGATACGAAGTGCCATGACGCGGTTCCTAGACTCGGTCACTCTGCCCTCGCCTCTGTTGGTGTGTGCCTCCTATCCTGTCCCGTCCTTAATCGCATCCTCGCCTTTCATTCCTGTCATTCGGTAAGTCACTGAACACTCATAGCGTTTTTGACGGGATTCGGGGAAGGTCCGCAGCTGGTCACGTAAAAAAGTAAAAAAAAAAGAATCTTTCCACGCCGCAAGTTCGATCCGCATGCTTATGGATAATGTGGATAAATAATCCTTATTGTGCAATAATGGTGCTAATTATGGCTCGTAGAGAACTCCTTTCAATCAACGAAGGTTTCGATTTGATAATCGATTTCACTTTGAAGCAAAATATATTTTTAGCTTTGAAAAGTGAATCGAGGCATTTGCAGGGCGTTTAGCCATCTCATATCCACCTGTAATGAATAATATGCGTTCTCCGTCTTCAATCATTTTAAATTATTGAAGGCGATGGTAAATTGCTCAGCAAGGGGCAGACATACTGCTATCACAACACCTACAATCCGAACTAGCTCTAAAGTACCTTGCGACGTTTCTTTTGGACGCGAGTATGTAATTAATGGCACCATGAGATTGCTTTGGATCATTGCAGGTTGAACAGCGGAGTGACGATGGATCCCTCAGTAATCAAAGCGGTAAGAGAGCTGTGTCATTCTGTGGGATCTTTGCTATTCTCCCTCAACAAAATATATTCCCCCAAAAAGACATTTTCAGTTACATTTTTCACATGAGACATAATATTGTTCGAAAAAAAAGAAATGTAATGGCATTTGCGAAGGTAATCCAGGACAGACTGATTTTTCTCGTGCATCGTTTTTCTAAGTGCATTTAATAACGATCTAATTTCGCGAGGAGCTTCACCACTTTCTATTTTCCCTAGGTTCATGTGCGGTAAGGACATGTTTGGCATTAGTTTTTTCCTCAGAAATCAATCCCTGTTATACAAGGTGACAATAGATAGTCAAGGATGCGCAACGCTTCTCGAGTTCTTGTTTCCTTTCTATTCATCCTTGCATCTACTTTTATCGCCTTTAACCTTGGGAGGCAAGCATTGCAGATGCGAGATCCTTTCAGTTGCACAGTGGTTATAAAATCATTTCATTACGAATTAGAACGAGTTGGATGACATGCATCTTTTGCGAAGAGAATAAGTTAATTTCATATTGAGTCAAGAATTAGCTACCTTATTAACGAATTCATTCATCTCTTCAAGTACGAGCTCTATGAGTATGCTTAAGAAATCTGTCAAATATTGTTTTCATACTGTTGCATGCAGACTTTTAAAACTAACAGAGAGGTACGGTGCGTGAACTTACCTGCCAAATCGAACCCTGGATTCGCGTAAATGCTAGTGAAATGTTTGTGCGAATTTTGCATTAATATAAATTTATCGATCTTGCTTCCGTTTATCGTTGTAATTTGATGATAACCAGCATTAAAAGTCTATAGTAAATCATACCCTTGATTGATGTGACCTAAAACACAGGCGTTCCTCAAGGTTTCATGTGTATGAGAATATGTCTGGAGGGATAAATGGTCCTGATAAAAGTGATTATCATGCTTGAGACAGATAAAGACGATGCGAGATCGCGAGAAGAACATGTTGGAGGAATTGGATAAGAACGAGAAGCTGAAGGCGAAACATGAGGCTCGGATAAAAGAACTCCAGGCACAAATCCACAAGGAGCAGTCGGCACTGGGAGAGATAGAAGAAAGGAATCGCAATATTGCAGCAGAACTTAGCAGATGGAGCGCTCAGGTGTCTTATACATTTCCATTTTTCAGCCTCATTACCTTTCCCTGAAAGAAATCGGAAATGAGAGCTTGGCGCGTGATTTTAGAAAGAAGACATCCAGCAGCTGTGCGTCGGGGGGACCCAACCTCAAAACAGTGACCAAATCATTAACGATGGCGCTCCTCTCGATCAGATGTCGACATCAATTCATCAGCCCCCACCTCAACTTCCACGACCTCCACGAACTCAGCGACCTCAGCGACCTCAGAGACCTCAGCGACCTCAGCCGAGAACGGTATTCTCTAATTCCTATATCTCCCACATTTAAATAAGTTTACATGGTGAAGCTGTGCGATTTACATAGTTGCTATGACATTATGAGAGGCAATTTAATGAAAACTTATCGTTTTGAAATATTACTACCTCAATATGTTCAACGCATGCAAATGTGCTTCACATAGTTGCGCACAGAATATTCAGAGAATCAAGTTAATGCATTTTGAGCACGAAAATATTTCAATAGTTTATTTCCTTGTTTATGTATTCTGCATGTGGTGCATTTCAGCCTTTTTCTCCATTCCATATTCATTCTCTGCTTTCCCGGGTGTAGGAATTCAATCCGAAGACAATGGAATTTCTTTCGACAGGACAGATCTGCAGGTCTCCAACAGAAAAAGTATACATCTTGATCCACATACCTCTCTTGACTGTCATCTCCGAAATCTCCCAGTTACGGCGGTTCGGTGGGAAAAATGATGCCTGTACTGAAATCTGTCGCGTAAAAATGTATTCATATTTTTTTTAAATATCACACTCCCAAATGAAAAATTTTTTTTTTCGGGCGATCGTTCGAAAAACATGCATTTTTTTGCCTGAAAATCTAAAAAATTAATTTTGGAAATTTACTTTCGAAACCAAGTGATTGCTTACGAGGTCTGGCAATAAAGTTCCAGGACTGATTTTTTGTGAGTCTGTCAATATCACAAACATTTTCATTCCATGGACTGATAGATTAGACTGTTGGGCAGTGTTGTGTCAGCCCTCATCTGACTAGCATCTTGAACGAGAGTCTGGCTGGCAATGTAGCAACTCAGTGTGTAAGGCGTCTGTCATATTCCCAGAGTGAAGCAATGCTTCATCACATTTTGTCTCAATCCGGGAATACAGCTGCAGCGATCCATCAAATGTTGCAAGAAGTGTCTTGCCAAGTTGTCTCGTCATACTCCAAGAATATTGAATAGTTTTCAAGGCTTTCAGCTAGTAGAAATGACATTGAAAATAATGACTGATTCAGCCATCCCTTGGGTGAATTGTTGGTGATGGTTGGGGTTGAGGTGGATCCGAGTGTCTTCACTGCTTGCTAAAGGCCTTGAAGGTCATTCAAATTTATTGGAGCATAACAAGGCACTTTTCAAGACACTTCAGCAACGTTTCATGGATTACTGCAGCTGTATTGATCGGTTTGAGACAAAATGTGATGAAGCATTGCTTCACTCTGGGAATATGACAGACGCCTTACACACTGAGTTGCTACATTGCCAGCCAGACTCTCGTTCAAGATGTTAGTCAGATGAGGGCTGACACAACACTGCCCAGCATTCTAATCTATCAGTCCGTGGAATGAAAATAATTTTTGTGATATTGACAGACTCGCACAAAAGTCAGTCCTGGAACTTTACTGCCAGACCTCGTATAGCAAGTAAGTCATAGTTCTTTTTATCGATCAATACTTGATTTCCCCAACCCAGGTTGAAAATATAAAGAAGGGATTTTTCTTGAAGTCGATCACGATTTCATTTTTTGCGACGTTTTTGGCTCATATTATCATCGCAAAAGTTACCTAGTTCCTCTAATTTTTCGTATTCCATTTGAAAAATTTCAATTCATTCCCATTTTAGATAAAAATGAACGACATCTTTGACATTCGCCTGAAGAAAATTCAACATATTCCTGGTATAAGTAAGTAAAGTTAAGCATTACTTCTTGTCGCTCTGTTCGCATGTCGTTCAGACTGCATTCAACGCCTTTGTGCAGTAGCCTCTTCTTGCATATGAGTCTGACTAGCCGTTTTCAAGTTAATTACGGGAGGAATCAGAGGGTATCGGTACAGAAACCTTCCTCTAAGGTTCTACGGATTTTTATTACGCACTGTAGTTTAAGGAGGATGCTGATGAAATCTCGTTACTCGGAACGCAGCGGAATTTCCAATGCGTTTCATTTGTTGGACTTTTTTTTAAAACGTTACCTGTAAACCATTATTGCCTAACGGTGGCAGAATGTCCTAAGATGAGTTTTCTAAGGAGCTTGGTAACATACTACTCTATGCATGAAGCAAGTTCATTGAAATTAGTTGAAGTAGGAGCAGAGATATATTAAGGAAATATCAGGGGTCCCTTCGCTATATTCTAGATTCTGATGAAAATAGAAATGAGTTGGAAAAAAGGCACCTTTCCTTTCTCCGATCTCTTATTAGATGCCCAGATACGAAGTTAAGGACGAGAGGGATCTTTGCACATTCGTGAAGAGGTTGAACAAGCAGGTTCTTGTAGTGATTCACCTCTATCCACGCACATTCATGAGGATGGGAGAAAAGGACAAGAAAAATGTAGAGGATATGATGAGGAGATTCGCAAGCAAAGTGAAAGACTTGAAGATTCTGGAAGTGGATTCGGATCAGGACTGGGCCGTCCGCTTCTTCGAAACGATTATTAAAGCGAAGATCGAGAAGGGTGATTATTGGATGACTGTGATGTCAAAGTCAGATGGATTCCCTGAAATTATTCCTATTAATGAGATACTTTCGGCTTTTGGATTTGGGAAACCAAACCGGAGAGGATGTATACTCCTAGGTTTACTTGGTACTTCAGTTCGATTGGGACAATGCAGTAGCAAACGAGGGTACCAAACAATGATGGGAAGTACGGAGCAGAATGACAGCGAATCAACGGGGGGAAAGGCTCCACGTGTGTAGCTGATTCCCAAGGGAGCCATCAAGAATGTGCGGTCTCTGGAGGCTTGAAGGAACTCTATTCTTTCAGGCCATGGCCAATTGTTCTCAGAGGTGATGTAGGAGGTACCCATTACGAATAATCTTGATAGTGGGGTTGAACAGATGTGCAGACACGCATGCCCTGGAGAAGCCCGCGCGAGGAGGGTAGGAGTCGTCGGATCAAGAGTTGAGGAAAAAGTAGAATTTGGAGCATAGTGACGAAGTCTAGCGAAGACGCTGGATGTTCATTGAACCCTTGAGGGAGTTGTAATCGAGAGTTGACGTTGGGTGCTGTACGTCATTTCTCCCCACACTAATATCCATTCAGGTATTGTTCTTTCTGTATATCCGGCAACCATCTAACGCAATGGAATTTGACATTGGTTTCATACCATTCTTCTGATCCTTGTCAATATTGATCTCTTCCAACACTGAACGTCATAATAAATGCATTGTACGTATCCAAGAGGAGTACACGGAGTCATTGAGTCACAACCTTGAACACGCTGGTGATCTGCGGCAATAATTATTTTTATCAGTACAGATATCCAATGGCTCGTCGGAGGAATCGCTCATGAGTTCAGGATTGATCTGGGGTGTTCCTCGGTTAGGGGGCAGGAGTCAAAACCCATTTTACCTTGTTAAAGCGCTGAAATATACACACCGAATAGTTAAAGTCGAGGCCAACACGGGACAATGAAGCCAAAGTGCATCCAACTCGCCCATTGAATACCTAGTGAACTTTATGGGATAGATACGACAGAAAGGCTCTTGTCTCATGCCATGTTATTCTCCGGCAATTGTGAAGGTGGAAGGAAATGCTGAGGAAATTGATGACATGGTTTCCTTTTGTGATTCCATATTCGAGGAATCTTTGCTTGAGTGCTTCAAATAAGATGATGATGATTGAGTCTTTGTGGTTTCGCAAATCTATCTGCAGATCTTTTACATGAAAATTTGAAGCAAAACGTTCTGAGTTATAATTTTTGACGAAAATCCGGGCATCGCTTGGTGCTTTGGTCAGAAAAGGAAACAGATCGATCTGGCATCGTTTTTCAAATATAGAAAACGCCATAATATTATAATGGATGTCTCCCTTTTCGGTGGGCATGGACCCGGTGAGACATCCCTCCATTGCGTGGAACTCCTTCGAAAGGGGACAACCATCAGGAGTCTGAACGGTTTGCAAGGGAAATGTCGAAGAAATTGAGAAGGGTGGCAAGAAGTGATCACTTTTTTATTACTGGAAATGATCCATCCGATTGCATGCATACAAATATTCAGGGAGTGCCGCCTCATAGCATTCGAGTGATATACGTCGTCGAACCCGACCCGCGGATCGGGCCGGCAGCTCGGTAGGCAATCAAGAGTCCTGTTGGGTGCAGGCGAATGCACTATCAGAGGGATCTTTTTCTCCAGCCGCTTAAAGCTGCTGTCGAAAAAGACGCGTTGGCTAGGCACGACGACGTCATTGAATGACGTCACTATTGGGCAAGTGGCTGCGAGCGGAACATAGAGAAGTATGAGAACGCTAAGCTAAGTATGAGCAGCTAAGCTTTAAAATGACGTCATCGGATGCTGGGGGCCTCAGCAGAGCTAGCCAAGCCGCTGGCAAAAAAGACACGCCTCATTTCCGTCAGCGCTCGACGCGTTCACGTTATTAAATGACGTCACTCCCAGGCAAGCAGCAGGCAGCGGAACGTCGCGAACTATGAGAGCTCTGAACAGCCCCGCACGAACGTGACGTCATGTGACAGCTGGAAGCGTCAGCAGAGGCAGCGAAGCCTGTTAGAAAAAGGACGAACCCGAGACTCCGAGTTCTGAAGCATAGAGGCCTAAGCGGGCTGCTGGCCGGCCCGATCCACTCGACACGAACCGCAGGTGGGGTCCGCAAGCTCGGTCTGGCGATCGAATTTCGGGTCGGGTAGGAACACTGAGCTAAGAAATAGAACTGGAGATGGCGCGGCCATAGGAGTAGCATAGGAAAACGGGTGCATTTTGAAGCCATATTGGTTGGGTCTAGGCTAAAGCGGACCTGCGGTGAGCATTGGCCGAGTAATGGAGCAGGTACCACCGGAACACTGGAGCAGCCCTTCTGAATATGGAAGCATGCCCTGCCAATACCCGCCAACACCTCTACCATGCACCTCGTGGTCGCCCTTCGTTTCCTTTAGCCTATCTAATTTCCTATAATTTCACTCGAAGTTCTTTCGACTTTATGCCTTAGACTTCTGTAAAATAAGTTGACTGTGATGATGCAAGGGCGGCGTAACGTTATCGCCTTCGTAGGCCCAGGAATCAGAGCAAAGGCAGGCCTGGAACTTGGAGGCCCACTCGAGAAATAGGAGACTCGCCCACATGAAAGAAGAGTTCCGACATGACGTTATCAGCCCTATGATACTCTCCCAGAATTATTAGGCCAACAGTACCATGACTTCCGGCCATCATGATCACGACAGCAAGAAAACTGGGATGGGAAATTATGAAAATCCCATTGTTGTGAATGGAGAAGAGCCACCACAGACCCAACTAAGATGGCTTCCAATTGCCCCAAATCCATTGTATTGTACGCCATCTCCAGTTCTATTTCTTAGCTCAGTGATCCCATCACATCGATCGGCCACTGTTAACCGCAGTTTCAATCTCAGCTCATTGCACGAACTCTGTACAAAAATGTTTAATTCATCGACAAACAGGGGATTCTGACACCGATCCGAAGGCGGAAGAAGTCATGAATCTGACAGAACTCCAGCGCGACATCCGGCAACACTGGACACTGAAGCCAGCACACTAAGCCTAAATGAACTATAGTTAATTTCGCTTTTTTTGTGAACTGATGCATCGCAAACAACCAAAAGGTTACGTCATGTCATCTACAAGTCAATATAATTCTTACGGTTGGTCTCTCTCTTCCGAAAACCCCCCCAGGAGTGGCTACCCAAGGGAGAGAAAAAAAAAGTGACCAGTGCGTAACTATCTCAGAATTCAATTAAATTTGCCAAACGGTCGGATTATTTGGGGAGAAAAACATGTCTGTACTTCGAAGGCCAAGAAAAGTGAATTTTAATTTGATCGCGTTCGGGGTTGGGGGGTGGGGGTCACAAAATGGCTTTTAACCTCCAGATACTAAAGGATGTTGCCCAGTTTGGCCTTTAAACCGATGCTAAAAATATGTGCATATTTCTAGAGAGCGCCTTTGGTCAAATATAAGGATGTGATTTTTTTTTCAAATCCGAGCAAATTGAGAATGTTAGGTTATGTTTGGGTTAAGTTACGGTCTGATTTGGTTCCTTATTTGTGCATTGTTCCTTATTTGCTGTGATTGCAGTTTTTGTTTGAACTGAGGTAAATAAAATATACCGTTTGGTCGATTTTCGAGATCGTGTCATTAAATGATATGAATGAATCAGGGTTCAGGTCAAAATGATACGCCAAATAATTTAGGGCAGGTTTCGTGATTACTTAGACTCTTTTTTATTAAAATGTTTGGGCAGTTTCGACTTTTGGTAGTCGAGAACCTAATTAATATATTGATATATTGGTGTATTTTTGTTTTCCTAAAAAGCCTTACAGGTCCATGAGCCTCTCTGTCAAGTATCAGTTGCATCGAGCGCCCTTTCAAAAGATATGGTCTCGAAGCCAATTAAAAATTTTTTAATATGGTCACAATGGATCGAAACCGGGCAAACTAATTTTTAAAATTCAAATTTGGGATGAATGAGCGTGGACCATTACTGCACTCGAGGTGTAATGATCCATCTGTAAACTTTGTAACGGAACAATGCATAGCTCAAAGAGAAGTTTTGAAGAAAAAAAAAAGACAATCATCTCGATACCTTGAATTTGACCAACATCAAGAGTTTATGAATCGTATCATTTTTGCTCGAGTTCCGGGGAGACGTCGAGATGACTGGGCGTCCGTGAGGGGCCGTATCGGCGTTTTCGAGATGGGGAACGTTCTCGCAACTTGAGATGTCCTGGCATTGCGTTCTCATGGATACGTTTTTTCTTAGGTCTTAAATCTGGAGTGCTGTCCCAGGACGGGACTGACGAAGAATTTTCCAAAGGAAGAATTCATTCCTTTTCGGCAAAAATAGGAAATGAATAACGAATAAGGGTTCTCACCTATCTCCCTTGTACTAAAATCCTGCGGTCGTCGACGGTCTTGTTTATTGTTTCATCTCATCCAATAAATGCATTAAATATGACTCCCGATGGAACAACTCCAAAATCTCGCGCCAAGACGGAATAAAGAAGCAGAACCTTGTTAATGGCATCTGCAAATGGAGAAAAACCATCTCAGTCGTCCCGTCTCGACCCGAATTCAGCGCCGGTGACACGAGCCACCCAGAGGAACGTCGCTGACGCGTAGGTTCGTTTGTATTAAAAAAAAGTTAGGAAGGGATGCGATCTTCTTGTCGGGGGGGGGGGGGGCGAAAACGCCTAAAGTTTAACGTTCGAGGGCCGAGACGAATCGCGGCAAGAATCACGAGATCAGCCTACCACCCAGAAAAGGATGTGTGTTTCATGGGGGTGTGTACGCACAAAACTTATAGTGTGTCGAAGTGACACATTTTGTATTGATACTTGCTTGGTCATTTGGACCCACTTCTCGTTGGTTTTTTTTTTTCGGGCAAAAATGCGTTTGACATATTTTGGACTCATAGAAGAGCTTCATGGAGACCAAATGGACTCCTCCGGGCCAGAAGCTTGTCGAAATTTTGGGCAAGTGATAGTGGTCTGTCGATTTGACGCGATTTCAACCTTAGAAGTTCCGAGAGGGGAAAAAAAAGCCCTGAGGGGAAATGACTTCATGCGCACTCCCAAGCCTGCAGTCCACTTTTCGACTTTCCCCTTTTTTTTTAATTCAAAGGTATTACATGAAAAATAACTCCCAACTACTATGTGTTCTTCTTGTAGCGAAGGTAGGTAGCGAATTCATCGCATTTCTAACGGCAATCTAAAATAAACCATATACAGTATAGGAACTACACAATGCCAGGGCGTCTAAATTCGTTCTAAATGGTAGCACTACGTGACTGACTCCAGAGATGCTGTCACTATTCATCTCTGTCAAGTGCGGACGTTCGTGCGGTGTTTTATTCCATGTAGTGTTGGGACTTGTGACCTTGTGCAACTGACCCTGAGCACGATTCTTGATGTAGTTCGCTTCATAGCAAGTCCTAGGCGTGCGATACTTGCCAGTAAACTACTCATCGATTACTACTCGTCCTCTTCGATTTCCAGGTTCCTTCATTCTCGACTCTTGGGCTAGGCGTCGCCGATAGGTCCGGGAATGCAGCTGAAAATCAGATGAGGCACCAGGCCTAGCCCAGGTGTTTCTGCCTGATGACACTTAGGACACCACGCCTGTAAACTACGTGTGCTTAGGTAGCATGGTGACCCGGTTGCAAAGTAATCCCTGTGATACCTCACTCTGTGGCTCTAATTTTACACAAAGCCTTTGGTGTGTTGATGCAACACACTTCAACTATTGATACTTCAGAGCCTCTGGGAATGCACCTTTCGACACATTCAAAGTGCGTCATACAAAGGAACAACTTTCGACACATGATACACGCGGTAAAAAAGCTATGTGCTTATCTAGTTTGATATCGGCCTCGATACAGCAGTGAGACTAGAGGCCTGATTTGGATTGAACCAAGGACCCGAGCGGGTAACTTACTGAGCAGGCTACCGACTAAGCGAGAAGCTCAATCAGTTCCTCCTTGCCGCTTCGACGAGGATAAATCTTCTCCGACCCTGCATTCTCCTCTTCGTGCACCTTCAGGGAACGCACTCATATTGCCATAAATCACATACAGACCCTTTCTGTTCGTGCGAGTTCGAGCATGAGGAGGATCGGCTTTAGCCGCATCCGGAGAGCGGCAATCATCGTATCCTTGCTCGCTGTGGGCTTCCTCCTGAACCGTGCCACTCGGTCCCAGGTCCAGTGTTGCGAGCCGAGTCAAGTGAACGTGCGAAAACTGTTGACGAACCACAAGACGAACGGCACGTTCGATTTTCATCCGGAACGAGGCATCCGCGACAAGTGGGGCAAGTTCGCCGTTCACCCTTTCGTCAGGACGGGCACGGAGTGGGACGTGTCATCGATGACGAGCCGAGTGTGTGCCGCGACTCACGTCACCATGGAGAGACTCTATCAGCTGGTTGACGTGAGTCGAGTGTGGAAGGGACCGATCTCAACGGCCGTCTTCACGCCGGATGTGGAGGCTGACGTGGGACGCAGAATCGTGGAGATGCTGCGTCGGTGCGTCCCGGAGATCCGTCGGCAAGTTTCCTTCCACTTCGTCACGGATCTGGAGCATCCCCCAAAACTTCTTCCCGAAGAAGGGGACTCCGAAGTGAAATATGACGAGTACCTCTGCTCGAACTTGGAACCGGAGATCGAATCTCTGCTAGCAAAGAGGTCTCCTGGTATGATGGAGTGGCGGGTCCCCCTGAAATACCCTCAGAATCTGATGAGGAACGTGGCCCGGTCGTCCTGCAACACCCCTTTCACGTTCCTCATCGACGTGGACATGGTCCCCATGCCCGGCTTGAAGGAGTCCCTGGATGGCTTCCTCGAATCCCAGGGAAACGAGAGCACCAAGTGCGTGTACGTCATCCCTACCTACGAGATCCACGACAGCGTCACCGTGCTGCCTCGGAACAAAACGGAGTTGTTACGGCTGGTGAAGAAGAAACTTGCACAGCCGTTCCACGTGAAGGTGGCCGTGAGGAACTCGCAATCCTCGGACTTGCGGAGATGGGCGTCCATCCCCGAGTCCCCCGACCTCGAGGTGGCCTACAACGTCACCAAATATCAGATCGGCTACGAGCCCGTCTACGTGGCCCGTGCCGACATTCCCCCCTTCGACGAACGCTTCCTCGGCTACGGCTGCACCCGATACACTCAGGTGAGTCCCTTCTTTTTCATTCTTGCAGCCTTTCTAGGAGTCCTGCCAATTGGAGAAGCCAACATTCGAATCTCAGAGTCAATCCAGTTTCGGTGCAGTCTCATATATCTAGTACAAAGTTTCGCGACTTCTATAACTTCTCTGCAATCTATCGAACAGGTGTCTCTTCTTGTAAGTATATTGTAGGTCTTTTGGTGCACGGAAGAAAATAGTCAACTTTCGATAACTTGATCCGCTTAACACAAATTTCTTTCTAACTGGAAGTTACTGCGTTTCACTTCAAAATTCTCATAAGAAAAATGCATCACCCCCATTTAAACTCCGACTGCAAGACAAATTTCTTGACATCTCTAAATTAATTCCGGTACTGTTCATATCTTTCCTATACCCGGACGAACATTACATCAAGGTCATTCCATACGAACTCAACCAAACAGTGCGCTCGACTATCTCGGATTTAGGGATAATTTAAAAAAATGCCATGCGATTGCAGTCAATATAACATCCCAGGAGAAAAAGGAATCGACTTAATCGGATCTCCGATTAGCGAGATATCACCCCCGAACTTTGGGGAAAAAACGGAAAACCCCCATCTGAATTTCCATCCCAGGAACTTTCCATCGTACCAGGGCGTGGAATGGCTTCAGCCGGAGATCTTTCATAGCTGAAAATTTCTCTCATTGGAGTTTCAATGAGATTTCGGCACCACAGTTGCGTTTGAAAAACGTGACATGAAGGCAATTTTCACCCCAGCAACATCCCCATGATGCGAGGGAAAGGGAAAATCTTTCATTACGGTTTATTTTGTTCCTCTCTGAGATGCATCGATAAAGCAAGTTCCCTTTTACATTTTTGTTAGAGAAAGTTTCACCTCAAAGTTGGAATTTTCTGATTTTTGGGCATCGTCAGTCAACAGTATTTTTCAATATGCTGGAGCGCCTATGATATCAAAAATGGTTTCGTTTGAAAGGGGAACTCAAGATCTTTCAAACGATATATGATTTTCTGAGCCACTTTCGTGAATAAAATTTTTTTAAAATCAAAACTGGCATATTCCAATAAATCCCATTTTTTAAGTGGCTGTATATCGTTGTGTGATGTGTCGCTGGAAAAGTTTTCCGGAGCTCTATAAGTTGTTTTGAGGAAATCGATGTTACATGTAAGTTATATATAATCGTGCTAACCACGGATCCGATGGAGAAGGTACTCTTTTCCTTTGAGGTTAGATTGACTGCAGTCGCTTGGAGTTTTTTTTTTTAATTATCCCTAAATGCCTGGGTGGATAAATCCCTAAATGGTCGGGCGCCATATTATATTATATCGGTTGAGTTTGTACCGAAAGACCCATCAACATAACTAACCTCTCTCCAGACTCGGTTAACTCAAGAATGCGACATTCGCGTCTTCGGGTTCCCACCCTGATCTATTGGGGAAGTGGAGGCTGCGGCGAGGCGCCGGGTGCTTGCGCCTCCACCTCATCGGTATCGCACCCTGGTGTCTGCCAGTCGGTGTGCGTGAACCTCGCTATCAACCACGGCTACAACCTCATGCTATTGAGATTTTAACGGAGATTTGTTTTGAGGCCCGAATCTGTTCCTGACGCAAGAGACCTTCGACGCAATCGCGAAGTCGGAAAATATCGTCGAACACGAGGGTGCCGCGAAAACAAGCCAAACTCACCTGACTGATTTTTTCAAGTGATTATGCAAAAATGTTTAAGTGTTGCAAGGTTCGTGTTTTGTGAAGTTTCTACAATGTTGTAGGGCAGAGAATAAAAATACCTCTATAACTCGAATTTTCGTTAAGTCGAATTTCCCTCGAAGTTATTGAGAGATCACTGTATTTTGTGCAGCTGCTTTTAGTGAAGATATTCCAGATTCCCGGATACTGGACAAGCACTAACGGATCCACAGGCGAGAGATTGCCCTTCATACGGGTTCTGAACGAGAGCATTATCGTAAGAAATGGCCTATCGAAAATCAGAAATGTCAATCATTCAGAAATGTCAGAAAATTCACGAGCTTCCTGGGAACTTGGATTTTATCTCATGGTGACAATCGGTCCGTTTTCACTGGGTGAGCGAGCAGCAGACGTGTTGTTACCGCCGGACTTCTCTCTTGATCCGAGAAGATCGCTGCTCCCTTATACTGCAGCGTGTGACACCAGCTAGAAGTTCGAAATCATGAAATAAAAACTCGATCCACGATCCTATCTACGATTCCCATACTGGTCATGGAAAAATGGCAGATATTGAAATTAGTCAGTCCTTCTTTTATCATCTGCCATTACCATAGGTACAATGAGGATATGGCAGATCCTGAGATCGGTTTCTCAGCTTTTTTTTTTCCTCATCCTGTTCTTCCAGTTTCCATAGCAACCGGACAACTCGACTCAGTGCGCTTGTGCGACCTTCAGCCCATGATTCCGGTAAACAACTGAAGCCTTCACTCCCCTTCATGTCCTCGCGGATGAAGGATCTATAGGGAGACATTTGAGAGAGCGGCTTCTCAAGCAGTAGAGGTTTTCAGTCGTATTCGCGAAATGCCGCATCTGTCATCCTAAACGTTTCACTCTCCTCCCATCTCCACGCGAAGAGGTCGGGTAAACCATCTAGAACGTTGTCGAGTTGTCCGGGACATTACCATAGGCATACGACTTACGAAAATGAGAGCTTTTATTTATAAATTTAGATGGTTAGTATGCAGAGAAGGGAGATAATTTCACATGGGTATAATGACCTTCAGAATGGCAGATCTGTACCTGTGCTCATTATCATTTCTCTCTGTCATTACCCCAAGTTCACGACCATTGGTGAGGGTGTGGAGATCGACGCTCTGGAAACCGAGAGTGGCGCCTCCTTGTGAATTTCCGTTTAGTAGTAACGGGCTGACAGAATTCCCGCAACAATTTTGAACCCCTTTGTCCGTCTCTTTTTCACATCGCGCGTCGCTGTAAGAAGCATTTAGGGAGCATCACGCCGGATGTCTCACCTTTCCTCTTACTCTTTAGGCATACGAGATGTACGTGGCGGACTACCAGTTCCTGGTGCTGAACAACGCCTTCACGTCCCACCGGGGCTTCCAGACGATCAGCAGTCGGCCGGGTTGGAGGGCGAAGCAGCACCAGGACAACATGAAGCTCATGCGTGGTTTCGCAGAAGAACTCAAGATCAAGTACAAGAAAGATCCGAAGAATTTCGTCAAACATGCCAAAATGCTTTCGAAGGTCCGGGTGACGTACGGGAAGCCGAAGTGACGTGTAACTTCCGTCTATTAATTATCACTATTATTATTATTATACCGGATCCAGTGTGTTCTGGAGTTTTACTTTGAGTGAGTGCGGGACGCAGACCTGTCACATTGTTGGGGCCGTGTGATATCTTGTTCATGATTCAGCTGAGAAATAGTAGGGACTGAGTACAGATTGATTTTTTTTTCCATTGAGCATTACTGAGACGATACTCTCGACTTTCAATCCTAATCTCTCATTCAAGAGCTTGTTTTCCCCATTGCCAGAGACGACGTGGCCCGCACGAGCAAAGAATAGACTTACTGGAGTAGGGGAACCACACTCCATGTAATGTGTAAGAATTGCCGGGTGTCTCCTTGAGCTACGTTACGTCTCTCAACAAATGCAGTAATAAGAATGACTTCCTTCCTTCCTTCCTTCGACTTGTACGTGGAAGATTATCGAATAGAGGATGAAAGCTTCTGCAGAACAATTCGTTTGCATTTAAGGAATCGGGAGACGTTTAGCGACGGGATGAGCCCGACCTCACTTATCATACCGAAGCTATACAGGGTGGCGTAAAAAAAAACGGTCCACTTTTTAAACTGGTCTAGAACAGGAACTATTGAAGCTAGCAGGTTAAAAAAAAAAGCAAATGAAAGTTCAATTGAAGCCCTTTCCAAAGATGTTTGGTTTTGAGTCCATGGGTGCCATGAAATGGTTGTCATGACCAATTGAAAAAATCATACCCCAAAAAAAGTAGTAAAATGATGGGGAAATGATTGTTTCACCTCAACTAACCTTTATTTATTCAAGAAATGTTCAATGTATCCTCCTTTCTGGTCCACCACTGCTTGCAGTCTCTCTCTCCTCTCTCAAAAAAAATTGTGGAAACAGATAACGAAAAATTAGCACCGTGAATGTTCCTCGGTGCAGGTTGCATGCCTAACGCGACTTGTCAGCCTCATTGTCTCATGCATGGTCATTGCAGGCATGCAATGCAGCAAGAATGATGGAGGAGGGAACCAGCAATGTGGGAGCAAACGGTTCACTGTAAGCCTTTATCATCACTTTCTTAACCTGTCCTACTTTTAGTCCAATTGTTTCACCCAACAATGAGTAAAGAAACAATTGGAAACAGGGTAAGTGTAAGCTGTAAGTAAGTGTAAGCGTAAGCGCATGTAAGGGTAAGCTTCCATAGTTCCTGTTCTAGACCAATTTAAAAGTGGACCGGTTTTTTTTTGCGCCACCCTGTATATTTATTGAATGAACGGCTAAATGTCAGGCCAGATGGAAGGCCTCAACGGTGGGGGTACTCCATCCAAGGACATCCAATGCTAGACCGCGAGCAGTTGTCTTTGAAAGTTCCTTTTCTGAATGTCCAAAGATTGACTGACGCCTTGTTTCGTTCATAATGTCGAACTCTAAATGAAATCATGCACTGGTCCAATTGTGTCACACTATCTATCAATATATAATGATTGAAGTTACTGGGTTTCGACCTAAAATGGGAGATTTGAAAATAAAATAAGATAAAAATTTTATGATCAGATGCTCGTAACGCCATTCCATAAAACCTTCTTCAATAAAATGGAAATAAATGAGTGCTCGAATTTGGGTAATTCTGCTCTGATAAAGCTGAGAATGCATGAGAAGATATCGATCCATGGTGACGGCATCCTAAGTGCATCCAACGGACGACCGCCTCTGGACGTTATACCCATCTCTGGACAACTGGACTGTCCATGGAAGAATTTTGGATCACCCGTGGTTAGTTGGGTTCTGAAGATAGAAAAATTCGAGATTGGCACTCAATGGCTCGACGTGATACGAATTTTTGTGCGCCAGTTGTGTCAAAAATTCCATTCGTTCGAACAGTCTGACCGATTTCAATGACCGATACCTGCACTTTCCGCTCCAGGAATCCCAACCTACGGTACATCATTGAAAAGTTCCTGCTACAACCTTTCTAACGTTACCAAATTGAGGAGTTCTCCAGAGAAAGGGCCTATGTGCAAAAGATCCAATTCGAATTAAGCGATAAAACTTCTCAGCAAATCTGAAGCTGGTCAAAACTCAATTATCGGTAAATTGGTATGTTAGTCCTTTTCCTAATTGAACTTGGGGTTTTAATGAATTTCTTTATCTCACATTGCTGGGATGCAGGCAGAAAGTGTTTATGCACGCCCCTTTTCCATATCCGCACTGCTGAAACTTTTCCCAACGAGTCTTTCACCACTCCTTTCCAGTTGAAAGTAATAATTAATCAATAAATGCACCCATAGATTTGAAATAAACTCTTTCTTGAAGAAGAGCAATGAAAATGTGAATATTCAGGACACGTTTCATTCACCAATCACTCAGCAGCGATCCATAATTAACGCATTCATCATTTGCATCTGCCACTATTTCATGGATATCTCCAACATATCACATGCTTCCAGAGGCTTCAACGACTCCGCCTCTTTCTTTCCCTTTCCCCGTGTCTGGTTTCTTCCTCATTTTCACTTTCAGTTTAAAGGGACAAAATAATTCCACCAAAATCGTTCAGCATGTAAGTGCAAAATCTCAAAAATTAGAAAGGCCTGCAGAATTTCACTTTACTGCAAAAATTGTTTTCCTAAGATTTTCCATGATTTCAAGCTCGCTGCCAGCCTCTTGAAGTGTTCAGCTGACATATGGACATATACCAGTACCGAAATAAACTCGGCAGATGGAGAATTTCCTCTTCTGCTACTGGGTATCCCCCGAGCAAATGGCCTCCCTTCCCCCCTCATTCCCCCTCCTAGAAGCGTGATAAGTAATTCTTCAAACAATGGAGCTGCAGTTGGTTGACGCAGATGAAGACAAAGCCGAAGGCCTCCCCTACATTACCCAAGGAGCATGTTTACGTAAACGTGATATCAATTTTTTGCAAACAATGTAAATTTCTTGCGATTACCATGAAAATGGCATCATGTTTACGTAAAATTTACGTTCCTATATGTACGTCACCAAAGTGTACGTGTATTTTACATCAACTAGACGTCACTAAAGTTCATGAAAAATTAACACCACACCATCCACATGAAACTTTAGCTGACCATCCTGTTGCTGCAGTACCAAGATTCCTCACTAGATGGAACCCTTGTTCCCTGCATCCTTCAATTACTATTAAGTACTGGTTTTCCTGATATAGTATCAGGTTTTCTTAGCATCCTTCTACTTTTTATTATGCAATCCATGAATATATATATGGAAATTAGGAAATTATTACATATTTATAATAATACATGACTCAGGGAATCATTAAATGCTGAAGGTAAGCTTGTTATTACAGCAGTGCATTGGATTAGGGAAGAGTAGAATCACAGTTCCACAAGTACTAAGCCACCTCTATCTTTTATGGAAGAGACCTCCTCTAAACATCTATTCCTCCTCCCGCGGTCCTGTTACGGGAGGAGGAACTAGTGAGTCCTCTTGGTAATCTTGAGTGCCGGTGATGATGAGTACTTGTCTACTCGTCCAAGTAACCTTGAGTACCAAAGTATGGAAAGGAATGGGAGAAATACAGTGAATCAATGCTCTTCAAAAGTACGAAGTAGCTCGTTAAATACGCATGAATATTATGGGGAAATCAACATTAATTTTACGTAAAATGGATGTAAAAATGGTGTTGGGGATGTAAACGGGAATATCAATTTTACGTAAAGTTTACGTAAACTTTATATCACCATTTACGTATTCCAGAGGTGACATTTCTGGAAACATGTTGACATTATCTTGATGATGGTTTGCGTAAAATAAATATAAAATGGACAAAAAATGTACATTCAGTTTACGTTAAATTAACATAAACATGCTGCTTGGGTATTGGTTCCCAAATGACCTGTCGCGGCAAACCGGTGTGCCACGAATACGGTCTAGGTTTGCCGTGAGTTTTGAGAGTTGACACAAACAAAAAAAAAACAGTGAACCAGGCCGGGGGAGGGGGGGACTCCGATCGTCTTCACCCCAGGATCTGCATCAACTTTCCTTTAGGATGTGCTTCAGCTTTCAAAGAAACACCCAGCTGAGCTTTCCGACTCTGACGACAAACAAGAACACCAAGAGGAAACGTCTCCTCTCAGGGGAAAATGAGCCGCTCTATCAACAATCTTTACTCATATCAAATTACTGTGTTGAGCAAAGCAAGCCCAAGTTTCCCATTGAAAGTAATTGAATGGTTTAGCGTGCCAGGGAAAATTTAAATGTTCTTAAGTGTGCCGCTAATGAAAAACGGTTGGGAACCACTGCCTTCCACGACGCCCGCGACGTGAATCCGGATGGACTCCCAGTCGAGTGACGCACGCGTATCTCGAGTAGAGATTGTACCTACCAGAACAGGATGTACGCTATCGAGAGTTCTTTCATGTTCTTACATCGTTTATCTCAAAAGCACGATAGGGCACACAGGCTAGAGGAGAGTAGATAGGGAGGGAACGTGGGGAATGCCTCCATACGCCATACGGCTCTTCGTCAGAAGCCCCTTTGCGATTGGGTGAGGATGAAGTCTGCAATCCAAGGGATGCACGCGACCCTTCATGTACTTACGTCTTTCTCGTTTCCTATCTCTTTTCAGTGAGTGCAGGTTCCAGCATGAGACGGTTCGGATTGTGTCACTATCGGACAGCAGTGACCGCGGTGTCGCTGCTCGTTGTGGGCTTCCTGGGCGCGATCCTGAACGGTGCCACTCGGTCCCAGGTTCAGTATCGCGAGCCGGACCAGGTGAACGTGCGGAACCTGCTGAGTGAGAAGTCGGAATGGCCCGCCCCGCCGACGATCGGTGGCTTCGACTTTCACCCGGAGCGGGGAATCCGCCACAAGTCGGGCAAGTTCGCCGTTCACCCTTTCGTCTCGACTGGGACGGAGTGGGACGGGGTCTCGAGGTCGAGCCAAGTGTGTCTCGCGACCCAGGTCACCATGGAGCGGCTCTACCAGGTGGTCGACTTGAGTCGAGTGTGGGAGGGGCCGATCTCTGTTGCGGTCTTCACACCGGACGTGGAAGCTGACGTGGGACGCGGGATCTTGGAAATGTTGCATCGGTGCGTCCCAGAGATCAGTCGGCAAGTCTCATTTCACTTCGTCACGGATCTGAAGCATCCTCCAAAACTCCTTCCCGAAGAAGGAGACTCTGAAGCGGAAGATGACGAGTATCTTTGCTCCAATTTGGAACAAGAGATCGAATCGCTGCTTGCAAAGAGACCTCCTGCAATGATGAAGTGGCGAGTCCCCTTGAAATACCCTCAGAATCTGATGAGGAACGTGGCCCGCTCTTCCTGCAACACCCCTTTCACGTTCCTCATCGACGTGGACATGGTCCCCATGCCCGGCTTGAAGGAGTCCCTGGATGGCTTCCTCGAATCCCACGGACACGATTGCACCAAGTGCGTGTTCGTCATCCCCACTTACGAGATCCACAGCAACGCCACCGTGATGCCCCGAAACAAGACGGAGTTGTTGCGGCTGGTGGATAGGAAGCTTGCCCGGCCGTTCCACATAAAAGTATCCAATAAAAACTCGGAATCCTCGAACCTACGAAGGTGGGTGTCAATCCCCGAGTCACCCGACCTCGAGGTGGCCTACAACGTCACCAAATATCAGATCGGCTACGAGCCCGTCTACGTGGCCCGTGCCGACATCCCCCCTTTCGACGAGCGCTTCCTCGGCTACGGCTGCACCCGCTACACTCAGGTGAGTCCCTTTCTTTTCTTCAACGCCTCTTGCATTATCTTCGCGACTCGCGCGATGGAAAGCCTAAGTCCGATCTCAGGAGTCTCTCCGACTGCGATGCAGACCGGATCGGGCTCGCGCATTGCTCGTGATCCTGCATCCCATCCTCGTCTACTGAGATTTCGGAGCGAGAAGTCCAACAATCATTCAAAGAACCGTAGGGAGATGACTTCTTAATCGTCGCTGCAGCGAGTTACCCCCTATTCAAATTAGAGCGAACCTCCAGAACTTTCTGCACCGGACTTCCTCTCCCCACCGACGCCAGAGGAGCATACGCGGAAATTTCTGCATTCGTTCCATGAAAGCGGATTCCCACCCCTACGAGACTCCGCGCAATGCTCGCTCCCAATTTGGAGTATTTTTCTGGGGATCCGACTCCACGTGCGATGAGTCGATAACCAAACGACTTTCTATCCAATGTCAATATTGAAACGACGGTGACCTAGTTTAGTGTGGTGTCGATGTATTCAGGGCGTGAGCATATAACGTTGGCCTTGGATTGAGCGCTCCACTGAAATTCTAATGTCGAGTCAGCCAAGTAGCATTCACTCGGTCTATTATAAAAATTTAATTCTCCATCATGTATATTGAAACCTTGATATATTTTTGGAACTTTGAGTCAACTTCTCTGTGTAGACTCGGACACCTTTTTCCTCGCACGCACTGACACACAATTCCTATAGTGCAGACAGGCACCTGACCGTTCCTGCTCGCCTACGTCACCGGGCACGTGCTGGTCTGCACGTCCTCATCCCACTCTACTTCCTCCTCGATTGGAGATTACAGCGTCTTTCCGAACGGGAATCGGACAGGATGACGTCATCCGTAACGTCCCAAACATCTGTTTTCATTCTTGCGACAGGAGGCCGGAGGCCTCCTGTCTCATTTTCCCTTTCGAAGTGGTTAATCGAGGAATGATTGTTTCCGCTGCCGCAGCCTCAGAAGGCCTCTGCAGAGGAACCTAAAGGCATAATTTCCGGGGAAAATCACGTGGTAAAACCTAAGTTGAATTTAAAATGGCATTTGGTTCTTTCTTTGATCGTCACTGACGCCCGATGATGTATTTATATTGTGTGTAGATGTAAGTTGCTATTGAGATGTATACCTATCGAGTATCATCGGCTACCTGCAAACCCGTCACTGTCTCGTAGCGCAGTGGTTCTCAACCGGTGGGTCGTGACCCAGCAATGGGTTGCGATGGTCTTCCAGGTGGGTCGCGAGAGAATGAAACGAATTAAAAGTAAAAAATATATGTTCATTATCACACTGCAGCCCATTTAGGCATGATTATAGTGAAATTTTTTAAAGAGTCTGTCTGTTAGGTAACATAAATGCATACTTAGTCAATTGAAAACTATGATGACAAATAATAATATAATATAATTTAATGAACACGCAACTGTCATAATTGCTTATCCCAAAAGGTCAGCGCATGGGCGTTCCCCACTCAGAATAACTAGTTTCCTTCCCTTTGGCTCAAAGCGTCGGCAGTGGAGTCTACAACCTCTTCGACGGTGCATGATGACTTGAAATAACAAGCTATTATGTTGCTGAGAGTGGTTTCTACGGCAGCGAAAGAGATGTCCTGAGCCAACAAGGAGGGGTTAAGGAGGGGTTTTAGAGCGATGACGATACCACTGGCAGGCCTTCCAGTGCCTTGCTGCTTAGTCGCTTGTGTAAGAGAGCAATAAAAGCCCTGAATGTCGACTGCTTCAGTCATAAAACTATCTGTAGGATATGGTACGTCTTAATAGGATCTATATTGGTAGGATAAGTAGGACCTCCTGATGAGGCATGAGGTTTAATAGGGACTTGAGCCCTTCAACGTTCCATCAGAGGGAGCTGAGGAAAACGTTTCCTCTCCTGGTGTGCTTTAGTTCTTACTCGCTTTCCACCACGTTTACCGCGATGGGCCCTTGTATGAGATGGGTCCTTGCATCTGAATTGATCGAATGAGCCCGTGAAAATGGCTGCACGTTTTCATCCCCTCTCTCTGACGATTCTGTGGACTGTAGTTGAAATTTCGATCATCGTTGCCATAATTGTCACGAACAGTGTATCGATCATAGACCTTAAGAGACTATCGTCACGTCTGTGTCCCTGGTGCATCCAGCGATGTGCAGTTTCTCCCGAACCACCACCTTCTAGTGCCTATAAAGGCGGAGCATCAGCATTCACAGCCCTCTCATACAAGGGACCATCGCGGTAAACGTGGTGGAAAGCGAGTAAAAGCAAAATATAGAGAGACATTAGCAAAGACAAGATCAATCACAGGGGCTAAACCGAACTACAAGGCAACAATAGATTCACTTAATTTTCTTGAAAAGATCTATTCCCCTACCCAGATATGAAGGTAGCACAGGGTGGCCTGTCGGCGAACTCTTCCAAGATATCGCAAACAGCTTTTAAATATATTTTTAATCACTGTCGCTCTTAATTTTCATCTCCAGTCAATTCCTTGTCAGTTCCTGCTTTCATTCGGGTTCCTCAGCGCTGTGATTAGAGGAAGCTGTATTTTGGGCAGACGTCAAAATGCATTTTCTGGATTTCGGTTCTCTGTTATGTGAACTGATACCTTTATTTCTCTCTATCTTTTGGGAGGAGGAGGTTTGCGAAGTTTATCTCATCCATAATTTTCCAGTTACTTATTTCGGTTAAACATTCGAAGCAGATACAATGTTTTCCGATGAAACCGAGTGCAAGCTACGATATAAATGGTAGACCCCCTCGTGAAGTCATTGAAACAGGATTCGGCTCTCCCCAAGGAACAAGAGTCAGTCTTGTACCAATTCAAGAGTATATTGATTCGTGCATTTATGTGGCTGCACAATGTCAGAAAGTATGGAACCAGAATGCATAGTCTGTGGTGCCCAGTGCATCCATGAGGTCTTCAAACTTGAAGCGGGACTTAAATCAAAATTTCCCAAAAAATGAAACAGAAAGGAATAATGATCTTGAGCAATGTTTGGAAAGTGTAATTTCCGTATTTACAAAATTCAATTTTTTTTGTCACAACATTTCAGGACATTTCGAAAGGTGTATTTCGCATAAATAAGGTTAGTGGACGTGATGGCTCGCGACATAAAATAGGTTGAGGACCACTGTTGTAGCATTATTCTTCCATCGTCTTAAGACACCCAAGTGGCATCTGAACGACCTCGAAAACGTCCAATATGAGTTAAAATAGGTTTCAGAAAATTCAATGTTTCCACGGATGGGCTGCTTCTTGTCTTTCAATCAAGGAGCTAATAGATCATAAATTTCCTATTCTTCATGATTTTTCTGATGCACATCAGTTGAGCGTTAAACGTTTGTTGCATAAGAGCAAACTACAGGAGATAACGACTCGACATTTTGACATGCTTTAATTTTAGCATCACAATTGCTTTCGACATTTTTTATTTTTAAGTCAGTGATGTCTGCGGCTTGGAATCATTTGTCCATACTGTACATGAGGACATCGTGAAATAACGGATGGAGTTTCCTCGCCTTTCACCCTTTCTTGCATATCATCCGCGTTTGTGGACATTTTTTCATTTCAGAGTTCAAGCATGATGTCCAGAGGCAAATACACATGCATGAAAGTAATAGGGCTTACCCTCTCCTTGGACAAGCACAATGTTCAAATGCTGTTTCCGTGAATGCATTGAGTCCACGTATGAGGAAAAACAAATTTGTGAGCTAAAGTATCCATGAACATGCAGTTGAATAACATTTTGTAGCTCCACAGGTCAATTAGTTCTCTTAGAAGTGCATTCCAGTGAATCCTGATGTAAATACAATACTTAATGTTAATACAAATTTTACTCATTCAGATGTTCACAATGAAAAGTTACTGACCAAAAAAATACAAATTCTAAAAATAGTCGCAGGGACTTTGAAATCCTGCAAGGCCTCAGAGTCGTGCCTTCCTGTAAGTCGAACGAAACATGCGAAATAAATGCGGGACTCCTGAGTCCTAGCATGCCTGAAAGAAATAAGCGCAATGTGCAATGAACGAAAGCTCGCAAGCATCCGCCTTCCTTTTGATCCTCCAGGCATACGAGTTGTACGTGGCGGGCTACCAGTTCTTGGTGCTGAACAACGCCTTCACGTCCCACTGGGGCTTCCAGACCATCAGGGGCCGGCCGGGATGGAGGGCGAAGCACCAGTCTTACAACAACAAGCTCATGCCTGGCTTCGCGGAGGAGCTGAAGGTCAAGTATGGGAGCGACCCGCTGGATATGGTCAAATTGGCCTACAAGCTCGCAGGGAAGAAGATAGAAGAAGGGGAGACGATTTGACGTGAACATTATAATTCGCGTGTGTTTGTGTGCGTGCTTTATTTTTCCTGTGTTGGAGGCGGTCGGATTCCAGTGTTCCTCTTGATCACGAGATGCAGAACCTGTCACATTTGTAGGATCTTCTGAATCTTGTTTCTTATTTGTCGTGGATGGATTGAGCTTTGAAACTGTGGCAGCTGAAATCGGATCCGGTGTTTCATTTGAGTATTTATTCGTGGAAATGCCAGATGGTGGATCGATTCACCTTTGCACCTTTCGCTGCTTATTAATTCAAAGGGTATGTGGAGCACCTGGAGTATAGTCGAACGTGAGTGGGACACTCTTATATGCTGTGGTTCTGACCAGAACTTTTATATGTTCCCCACGAAGTTGGTTCCGGGACTAGAACAACCTTTGAATATGGTTTCATGTTCACTTCCAAAACTACAAATTTGGCAACAGAATTTTATAAATGGTAAAAATATGTATGGAATTTTAAACGCTATCTTTCGCAGCACCGGCAAGTACCCTGCAACATCTTTTCCTTCCCGAAAATGAAAATGGATCTCCTGGCGAAGAGGTTCAAGGACGATCTCAGCTAAATACTGAGGTCACATCAGAGGTCGACGCTGTAAAAAGTGTGATTACGAACGGATGACCTTGAAAGGAGATACTATCGAGTAACTTCCAAGTGCACCAATAGAGACACGAACGAGGGAGCCCTCGAACGTTTTCATCGCACATAATATTCGATTGAGGGATAAGAAGCACTCGTTAGATTTTGGAAAGTATTCCTTGGGAATCTTTCGCTATTTGGAACCTTTTCCCAAGGAAAAGGCTCGGACTCTCAAAACGGACTGACATCCGTTGAAAATTTTTTAAATATCCCGTTGGATGAAAAGCTGAAAATGAAATGTACAGCGAAGGGGTTAAATTCCCTAATTCAAGAAAACGTTAAGCGAACCATTGAGGACGGGATGGGAGATTCAGTGTATCAATTTTCTCCAATGGTACTGTTTGACTCTTTAAATACGCATGAATGCCAGGGGGAAAATTAACATTAATCTTACGTAAAATGAACGTAAACATGTTGTTTGGAATCCAAACGGGAATGTCAATTTCATGTATTGAATAAAATTTACGTTAATTTTATATCATATGTTAATTTTATACGTATCACAGAGGTGACATTTCTGAAAACATGTTGACATTATCTTGACAATGGTTTGCCGTGAAAATGATATTAAATGGACGAAAAATTTACATTCATTTTACGTAAAATTAACATAAACATGCTGTTTGGCTATGCACCCGTTCCCCTTCCATTTCCACGCTGAAGCCAGGTTGAGAATACTGAGTCCACGTTCTGCGCAGGAGCAGAAGACTTAGCGCTACCTGATTTGCCGTGAACGGAAGCTGTTGAATTCCGGAGACAATGGCACGTGCTCCCATACCCTCAACAATGGGCTGTGGAGGGTCGCCTCGCTTCTCCTTTATCTCAATAACGTTTAAGTTTACGGAAAATTCTGCCCAGCAAGTTTTGAAGTCCAGAGTCTGCCCTAGTCAGTGGCATAATTTGTTCTGGCTTTTTGACTCTATTGAAGTAAGATAATCGTACACAAAGGATAATGCCACTATCGTGCACCTCTCTTTCCATCAGACGCCGTCCTTCTCCCACTATATCATGACAATCTGTAATACATAAACAGTGATATAAAATTAATGTAAATTTTACCTAAAATTGACATTCCCGTTTACATCCCTAACAGCATGTTTACATTCATTTTACGTGTAATTGATGTTAATTTCCCCCCTACATTCATATGTATTTCAAGAGATAATTCCATGGTCAGCTAAAGTTTCATATGTAAAGTATGATGTTAACTTTGTCTAAACTTGATATCATGTACTTCACGTCAGATGGAGTGACGTCTTGTTGACATAAAATACACGTACACTTTGGTGACGTAACTATAGGAACGTAAATGTGATGTTATTTTCATGGCAATCGCAAGAAATTTACATTGTTTGCAAAAAAATTGATATCTTGTTTACGTAAACATGTTGCTTGGGTGGTTACCAGATCAGAAGTTTCTCGGGAAGCAAAACTCACGGTTTTTAAGTGTTTTTCTCCCCACCCTCACATATGGTTATGAACTTTGGGTAATGACCGAAAGCACCAGATCGCGAATACAAGCTACCGAAATGAGGTACTTGCGTCGAGTGGCTGGCGTAACGCGCCGTGATATAGCCACCTTATATCGAAATGTCGATAGAACTTCAACCGTTTCCATTCCAGAAAAATAAATAGAACCCATTCGCATCTGCAAGCGTACCGGTACGCGTCAGCTCGTGTCCTACCTTTCACTTATGACCGAACGGCATAGGTCGAAGGCCTCGGGCGTCGTCTAAGGCATGAGGATTGTCAGTCAGACGGGCTGAGTGGTTCCTCGATGCGAATGGGGCTGGCAAGATTGGTGTAGGCCTCCGCGTCTGTCCAAGGTTTACCTATAGGGTTGCTAACTCGGTCCCCTCAGGGCAGGTACATTCTTTGTCGCACTTCATCTGTAGTTTGGAATAAGTACTTATTTATTTTCCCTCCCGCATCCCTGAAGGAAGAAAATGCATGAGAGTAGTATTAGCTTAAGCATCCATCCATGAGTTGAGCCTAGGCCTGCAAAATCGATCCCACCTCCCCCGAAACGTGCCCGTGTCGACAACCTAGTAGCTATTCACATTCCTTCCGTTTTGTTGAAGGAAGTTTGTGTCTGAAAATGGCATCGGCCTAAGCGTCTGTCTGAGGGTTAGACCTAGGCTTAAAAAATGAGACCCCCGGGAATGTACCCCCAGGGCACTTACCCCCAAAGATGGAATTTTTCTGGAGTCAGCAATCCAAGAGCTATTTGTGTACCAAGGTTCAGCCTCTCATCATGTCTAGAACATGGTTAGAATCAGCGTCAGTCAGTCAAGATTGTCTATATAAATTAGACTAAAGTTTGCTTACCCTTCGGGCAAATAAACTCGCTATGGTCGCGCCTTCGGCGCTCCATAACCTTGGATAGTGATTAATTCATTTAATCTTTGCGAAATGGAAAATACGTACTTAAAGTACGTCCCCATTGAAATATGTAACATATGGGGGCGAAAGTCTCGATTTTTATCAAAATCAAGACGTGAGAAGTAGTACATTTTTCCTGAACTCATCTTCTCGGTAGGCACGTCCATGCCAAGTTTCAGCTTTCCGTGTCACTCATTCTACTCAAGCAAAAGTATTGCAACGGAGGGGGAATGAGTAACGCGACTTAGAAGGCATAAGAGGCCGAAAGAAACCCATGGGAACGGCCGGGAATTGAACCCGGGCCTCCTGATTGCCGTTCTGGTGTGCTACCACTACACCACCGAACCCAGGACGCAAATTTTAAACCTTACTCCTGTTCGAACACTGGGACCGGAACAACCAATCAAACTCCACCATGACATCATGGTGAGGAATATGGCTTCCTCCGTAGCCGCTGCAAGTTCAAGCGAATCAGGCACAACGTACGAAATGAACAAGTCACTTGAACATCTAACTGAGTTCGAAAAGAACATGGGCCTACGGTTTTCTCACTTAACTTGGACAGCTTAACGCAGGCCAACCTTATCCTAACTGCCACCACCTTGACACTAGGCCTATGCAAACTAGGAAAACATTGGTTACGCGATGGCATATGAAACGATGCGAAGATTGGCCTAGGTTTCAGTTGCCTCAGTGGCCAATAGTCATATTTTTTTTAAATGAAGCATCAGGAGGTTGAAGGTAATGCAGGTGAGGAATGTGTGTCTTGGTACTAGTTTGTAGCGACTACATTTTCAATGATAATGTACATTTGGTAACGGCATTATTGGACATAGGCATTCACCCCATATAGCCTAAAGGACTGAAATACATTTTTAGAAGGAAAATACTGTATATTAAATCACCTACCAGTGACAAAAAGTAGTCAGTATGCGAATGCATTGAAAATAGGTTGCTCTCCGTTCATTGAATGGAACCTGCTCAGTCTGGCTCTTTTAGCATTCATAGATCATCATGTTCTGGCATAACTATATGTTGGAGTTGCTTGCCTTAACGTTTTCTGTTTCTTTGACGTCCAATAAGTGCTGCAAAAAAGGGCATGAAGGTGCTTCCTTGCCAATGTCCCTGGGTTAGTACTTTATCCCATCCAGGGTCTTCATATTTTTCCCTTAAGGCTCCAGTTGCACCCAAGTGCCATCACCTTCTCCCCTTAACCCTAACCGTAAATCAAATCAAAATATTACGGAAATTTAATTAGATGACAGTTACTTAAGTTGATTGTAAACCCTTTTGAAAGGGTGAATCCAGCTATTTAGCTGCTTTTTAGTGAACAACTCATGTATGAAATGCATTGTCTTGCCAAGTTTTTTTTTTTACTTTCTGTAACCAGGGCAAATATGGGAGTGAAATTGAAATATCTCTCATTCATCCAAAGGAGGATTGGGAAAAGGAAAACCACTTATGAAATTGTTGATGGAAGTTCAAAGAAGAAACGATCCCTTGTGGATTGTGTGGTTAAATATGTGTCTTATGCGAGTCATATGGTGCAGATATGAACGGATAACCATATGCATGCATCCATGGATTCTCTGCATTGGGTGTCTTCCCCATACCGTTTTAAAATTTATATGCAATCTGAAGCTCCACATCATGACTCTTGGTCACAAAAGGCATGTTCTTCGTGCCAATAACCGAAATTTAATGTTCATGAACAGACCCTCCAGAGTGCAAGGCAACTCAACAGGCCTCTGAATCGTATCCTGTCAAAATATCGAAAACACGCATGTCGACTGTCCGATTGTCGATTACCAACTATGTCGAATTCCTGAACGGCGAAGGAATGAAATGTCGAAAGCCAAAATGTCGAAAGAGAGAAAAGTCGAAATGGACTTTTATTTATTCTGTCAATGAAGTCTTAAAAAACTCGTCATGCCGAACACGGGAAAATTGCATTGGTTCAAGAAAGAAACGCAAATTCACTGGCGGTTATAAATGTGATAACCTATGACATGCGGCATTCAAAACTGAACATTATGTGCCACTGCACGCAAGTAACCATGCACTTCGCGGTCGGAGTAGGAAGAAACAATATGATGAATGCGTTTTTCCCTTGATTCTTCAGCTTTCGTGCGGAATATTCTGACAAGATTATTTCCATCTCTCGCGCTTTTGAAAACATTCATTTCAGCTATTTGCATTTGTGAGGAAGTGCGCTTGTTACTGATGTAATCAACTCCGCCTACGCTTACTGATGCAGACAAATGATAAATTGACAAAGCAGTACTCGCTGCCTCAAGGGAGCAGAGATGAAAGAAGTAATCTCCTTTCCTTGATTATATCAGGACCCAAGGAACGGAAAAGGAACCGGATTTCGACATATTGAGGATTCGACGTTTTCCCACATTTTGACGCCTTCGGTATTATAACAATCAACATTATGCCCATTCGACCATTGTCCATTCGACATTGTGTGGCATTCGACGTTTTTGCTAGTCGATATAAAATCTGACGACATTGTGGCTTTCCACATTATGTTATATAACCGAGTTTAAAGGTAGACTGAAAATCCGGTGCACTCTCTGCTAAGTGTTCCTCTTGACAAATATTCTTTGCCAGCCACGAATCCTATAACTCGAGCAATATTGCAAAGTTATTGCATCATCATGATGAAGCACGTTCTTTGTAAACGGTCTGATTTTTCAGACTCCCGTTAATCTGTCCAATAATTGTATTCACGTCCGTGTCATAACGACAGTCGATGGAATAGTCGGTGTGCTGTCCCCTCGATCTCGAAGAGATTCTTAGCTCGTTCTCGCCATTGCGGGAGGAAAGGACGAGGAAATTATCGCTCGTTTCGACTTTCGTCATTCCGATCTCTGAAGGCAGAGACGCGTGAAGGACGATCGGTGGAGAGTGCTTGCACTTCTGTTCTCCGGCATTGTCTCCTCTAAGTTTCCTCGTGCAAAAATAGAATTCGAGTTGCCCTCGTGTATTTTCTTCTGTCCTAAAACGGTTGGAGAAAAGCGAAAAATAATTTTAGGGCGTTTCAAGGAGACGTAGAAGTCATTGAAAAAAAAAATTTGCCATGCTATCTCATAAACTCCAATTCATCTCAATGAGCGACGCGTTTTCTTTTATCTCACTCACTTAGTATATATATTTTTGTTTTTCATTACGTATAACAGCGCAAGTGATGCTCGGGATTCCCCGATAACCATGTCATAGCAATAAAACTAAAGAGAAATATGACATAGATGGGCAACCAAAATAAAAAGGCCATATTCTGCTAACGATTTTAGGTTGGTATCTGGGAGACGCATAAACAAAGAGGGCGCTATGTTGCTCGAAGGTTCCTCTGGTGTGTGGTCGGGCAAGAGGGACGCAATATTGAGGGATCATGAGTAATTCATGCCTGCTTGTAGTGCAGGCCAAGCAAATAAGAAAAATGGAAACACGATTTAATTCAGGAGGGGCAGAACTGGAACATGTCTGCCATAGAAATGGATACTCAACGAACCTCATAATTTGTCTGAAATTTCTCGAATGTAGGCACTCCCGGGTGGCATATTTTTGTCTCCAAGATTGTGTTTGGGGGGGGGGGGGGGGCAACCCGTGGCATGGGGAGTGAGTTTCTACGATTAACAGAAGAGCAACAGAACATAAATTATGCAGGAAATTCGGGGTGGAAGAATTGATGTCTCCAGAAAAATCTCACTCTTACAGAAAGTTTTGAGAAGAAATTGGGAGTAGTCCCACGTGAAGAAGGATTGTGTAATTCTATGAAGCCATGACTGGTTCCATCCCAGTCAAAAATTTTCGTCAGGCCATCGATGACTTTTCGCCGACGCACATAAAAGTCGTAGTTGCGCCATCATTGCTATATGGTTCGCTCGCGGTTGGTTTAAGCCGGATTATAGTCGGGCATGTCCTGTTGGCTCTTCAATGGGTTCAATTCCCGGCCGTTCCTTCGCTTTCTTTCGGCCTCTCATGCCGTCCGTCGTCCGTCTCCACAGTCCATTTCCGTAACATTAATTTAGGATTGGAGCTGCAGAACTGGAATGGGGAAAAATCTGGAATGCGGTAAAAAAAAAAATTTTCCGTGCAGTAAATGCTATGTTTTTCGCTCTTTCCAAAGGGACGAGACAGCTAAATGCTTGATTTCGGTTCCACCCCCCCCCCTCCCCCGTCCAACAAAATTTAAACATGGTGCTTCTAAGGTCTCCGATCTTATAAGAGCAAAAGCATGTTATGGTGTAAACTGCTTTTTCTCCCGTTCCCCCAGTAAAGAAATCGACACCAATGAAATATTGAAATACCCCAGATGGAGATTTTCTCTCTGCAGGTTGCCTAAGAGATGCCGGGGTCACACACGATCGATCACATGAGTAGCCTGCCCCATTCGACACATGCAAACATGCAAACATACGAGGGTCACTCAATAAGTTATCTACCTGAATGAGAAAAAAACATCCGAGGGGAAAAATAACACTTTATTTTTCATTGTACTCACCTTTTAACTCAACTCACTAATTCCACTTTGATTCCAAGGATTTTATTGCCTAGGAATAGAAGTCAACTTCTTGTACATCAAACCAATCAGAAACGGCAACTTTCAGCTCTTCATTGCATGAAAATCTTTTTCCCCGCAAAAATTTTTTCAATTGTCTGAACAGAAAATAGTCACTAGGAGCCAGATCCGGGCTGTAGGGAGGATGGTTGAGCTCCTGAAAGCCACACTCCCTCACTGCTGCCTGAACTTTCCATGATTTGTGGACGGGCGCGTTGTCATGGAGAAGAAGGACCCTCCTTGACAACTTTCCTCTGCGTTTTTCCTCGATGGCATCTTGTAAATTTTTCATGGTGGTAGAATATATGATGGTAGTTTTCATGGTGGTAGAATAGGAATCGCCAGTGATTTACACTTGTCTGGCATGAACTCAAGCAGCAGTAGTACCTCACTGTCTCAAAACACAGTGGCCATAATCTTTCCTGCAGATTTCTGAACACGAAATTTGCGAGGTGTTGGCGGTTCCTTGTGCTTCCATTGCATAAACTCCTGCTTGGTTTCGGGATCCCAGTGATAAACCCAAGTTTCAGTCACGAGTTACTATTCTGGGAAAAAAAAGTTTCCCCGATTTGTTTAGAAAACTCCAACTTTTCCTTGCAGATGTTAGATCTGTTCTTCTGAGCTGGAGTCAGCATTCTTGGGACCCATCGAGAACTGACTTTGGACATGTGTCATTTTTCACGAATAATGCGAATCACTGTGCCCTCTGAAATCCCCAGTTCATGAGCTAAAACAGAGACTTTGGTGCGACGATCCTCCAGTATCGCATTCTTCAATTTGTCACACATTTCCTGATCAGAAGCCTCCACAGGGCGCCCGACTTTGGGTCATCTTCGATCGACTCTCTTCCCCACTTAAACTGCTTGCTCCAAAATTTAACTTGGTAATAAGAAGGCGAAGACACACCATAAACGTTAGACATACGTTCATGAATCTCCTTTGGTGCTTTCCCTTCTTTGGTGAGGAATTTGATCACTGAACTATGTTCAACTTTCGTCAAATCCATGACACAGACTCGGGAAAATAAATCTAATGCTCTACCACTTTGAACGGACTTGAGCCACTGAGCTGGTATAGTGGTGGGGCACTCACGAGACCTGTCGAGACATGTCACAGCAGGCACAGGCCTGTTGCTCATCCCCTTCATATTCAGGTAGATAACTTATTGAGTGGCCCTCGCTAACAAGTAGCCTGAAAAGCTGTTGAGAGGAGTAGCATCGATCAAGTTAGATGAGAAAAATGAATGTATCTTTGGAATTTTTATACATCTCTCGTTTTTATACTAAAAAAAAACTTGATTCACTGGAAAATATTTTCTCCAAAAGAATCTATGAAATTGATTTTTTCTCTCGCTACGCATTGCAGGGATTAATCGAAAACATAGCAGGCATAAGGATAGAATTTGTGGCAATCCTACTTCAGGAAATCTGCAATTGCAGGATGAGTTGGGGCAAGACTTGGGGGAGATTGGCTGGAACTCCGTGGCTCTCCACTTTTCCAAAATGACGAACTTGCATCTCCTCCTATTTAAATCTAATTGCGTTGTCGATATTAGGGAATTCCTATACTATTTCCGACCTAGCATATAAAAGCGATGAAACACAGTTCGCGCTTTACCCCTAGTATAAGGGGTTGAAGCCGAAATGTCTTATGATTATCAGAGAATGTCTCCTCGAAATAATACACTTAGGCTCTCCCAATTTTCATTTCGCCAGAGGTTTCCTCTTTAAGTTTAATTCCTGTTCAGATAAAGTGATTGCAAATTCAGGGTATCAAATGCATTAAGAGCAACATTTTAACTCCCACGAAATCGTACTCCTAGAGTTGCCTGATAATTGATTACGCAGTTCATGGCGCTGTATCCGCGTATGACAGAGTCATTAAAAACTCAAGTAATTCAGGCCAACTCTTCTATCTGGATGTAAAGAAAACAATGACAGATGAATAAAAATCTTTGAATGAAATTAACTCATTTCGTCCTATACATTCGCAAGGAAGTCAAGACAAGCTGTTGTAATATTGCGCATACATTTTACATTTTACGTGACTGTTGTTGACCTGAATTTCAAGTTACTTCATGGGATCAGGGAGTCGGCCATAGGAGGTGCAGTTGTCATCGCAGGGCATTTCATTTCAAGCCAAAGTGCATTAATGGACTTCACGGTTCCAAGGAATAGAACAATAATTAACAAACAGGAAAGTTAGAAGACCATTCCTTCAATGGACCATAATAAAACTTTCAAAATTCTTTGACAATAAAACACTGGAAAACATTTGGACTGATTTACGTAAACGGAGTAGGAGAGATGGACAAAACGGAAAACCTAAATTTTACAGTCATCTACGTGAAAACTACAGTTGTGGTGTGAAATTAACATTCTAATACGAAATTTGTGAAAGCATACAAGTCACAACTCTTACATACTTTCCCTGATGGCATTTCGAAGCGAATTTGCCATAGATTTATTGTGGAAAGTAAGCATTTCAAGCTGCACAACGTTTAGCGCCGGTAAAATTAGTATGTCCTGCCGAGAAAGAATGTTTCCTTGTAGGGCCAGCCCTCCTAGGTGCACTCTAAAGTAAGAAATCCATTAAAAGGAATGTTTAACTTGGTCTCTGTTGAAGTGATCGATGCTCTTCCACCAGGCAGACTGTGCCACGTATAGAACTTAGTCATTCTGCTCCTTCCCCTGGCCTATGAGCCATGATTATGAAACTTCTCTCCTCCCGTTCAGCGAAGGCAGTGGTACTCATCTTTTTCTTCTATTCCTGCTTACTCGGTGTGATCTCCGCAGATGTTATTGCCCATCAAGCTGCACATTCAGGGAAGAGATACGGGAATTTCACCTTCGAAACAAGAGAAGCGAAATTCGGAACTTGCGCCATAACATGCATTCGTCAGACACCCCCCTGCTATGCTTTCAACTATCGTGAATCCGATGGTTCATGCCAGCTGGTTCTCAATGGGAAAAGTGACCTCGTGGAAGCGAACGGATTTGAATCCTACGTTCAGAGTGAGTCATCGACATGAAATACATTTGACAAAATGGCCAAAGGGATAAATTCAGTTTGTCTAAAACACAGGACTGTGCTTGACGGAGCATCCAAAGATTCCAAACACCTTCGTATCCTTTGAGGAATGGAACGGAGAATACCCAGCTCCTCCAGGTGGAAGGGTGATTCTCCGTTGTCCGAATCCCAAAGGATTCTCCGATGGTTCTCAACTCCACACGGCTGAATGCTCTTCTGCATCACCTGATTCTTGGTGCAGCTCCTTGAAAGAAAGCACAATTACCTGTAAGAGAGCCTATCTCAATTTTATAAAATATAAAATAACTTGCATACCCATTTTTTCTAAATGTTCCAAGGTAAACCATTGAGTACATTTTTCTTCAAACGTTTTCCGCCTATGCATATAGTGTATGGGCACATTTTTTCTCAGTGATGACTCAAAACTGTTGAACTGCCAGAGACCTGGCGGCGGCTGAAACTTGGAATCAACACTTAGGACAACAGAAAGCGCTGTGCTGCTTACGTTCGAGAATGAGTAGGAATTGATGGGGTACGTACAGGTATGACTGATGCTGCAATCTGTGATGCGTGGCACAGAGTCATATGAAGAAGGTTGCTTAGACAAGGCAACTCATATGAAGCCGGGAGTAGGATAAATGCAAGGACGGAGGACATGACACGTCATTCAGATATTTAAAAAAAAATTTTGTTGGAAGTACCATTTCGCCTCTCGTTTTACTTCGCTCAGCACCCATCCCCCCCCCTATTCCCTTGCCAGTCATAGGGAATATATTGGAGTGTTCATAGAACCGCCCTTGATGGAGAAAATAAATTTGTAATTTTATTGTCAGCAAATCTTCGATTCATCGACGTAGTCACACTGTCCAAAATTTCGTAGTACAGATACCAATATTTTCCTGAATTGCTACTTTCCCTTGCTTCCGCTTTTTCTGACTGACATGAAACGTCAGCTTCAAAATATGTAAATCATCTTCTTCGCGTTTTTTATGACTGAGTTGCATTGTCCAATTCAACTGCTCGTGGATAGGTGCTTGTAAATAATTTTCATTCAGCATATGTCCAACGCCTTTTACTCTTTCTTTCATTTTCTTCATTCTCAAACAGATGTCAATAGCCACCAATAGCAACATCGAGCAAAGGATGTCTTAATCAAAGTATTTAACAATCATGCCACCTAAAGGAGGACGAATTCAAAATCTTCATATTAGTTCCTTAAGTCACGGCATCCTGCGACAGATTCAGGGTCTTGAAGCCACTCAGGATTACACTCGATCTTGTCGAAGACTTGTAGGAGTGCCACGTAATTTTCCAAAAATTGTTCGAAGAGCGCCTCCCTTGAAAGGTACACTTGGTTTCAGGAAGTTGTGGAATCTTCTTTTCTAGGCGTTTGGTAGGCATGGCTGCATCCTCGTTAGGAGATTCATCCGTTTCGTAGATCTGAAAAAGAAGGAATTTTATACAACCAGGACTGAAAAGAACTGCTTCACTTGCACGATGCAAGTTCCCTGGAGCAACACCGTATTCAATGACTCATGAGTCATGAAAATAACAGAGAAGGAACAGCGCTCGAGGATGAATCACCTTCGTTTTCGCCTGCAAACCCAAGATTCTGCCAGCCATTACTGCACTTCCATTATAATCCAAAGAATCCGGTCATTCTGGATCCTTTTTGAGCACAACGGAATGTACTCCTCATTCCCGACAATAAACCACTGACATGAACTTTTCCCGATTCTTTACCCCCCGACATAATAACCCTAGCTCAGAGCTTGGAGGAAGAGCTTGTGCCGAGTCTGAGCTTTTCCTCCGTTTTAAACGAATAAAGTTTCGCTCAAGCTCGGAGCTTGAGTTATACATTTTGGTGCTCAAGCTCCAATTATTCTGATCTTTCCTTTTTGCTCTCGTCCCTCTCTTTCGCTCTCTCCCTTCTCATAGAGAGATCGGGGAAAGCTGAGTTGCCCAAAATCGCAATAGGAATAACTTCTCAAGTACTTAGGGTATTGGTTGCCAGCTCCTAGATAACTTGGTTCTTCTGGAGCAGAAGTACGCTTTCATCAGTTGCAGGCAGGAGCTGCGCCTCGCCACCACAGGAATAAGTATATGCGGATCAATGATCGTCTGAAGGCCATTGCTGCCGACTACGAAACCTGGCACAAGAAAGTTACCTACGTTCAATAGCAGTGAATCTTAGGGACATTTTGTGAGTCATAGGAATTCGTTTGACTTTTTTCATGTGTTCATATAACAAATGACGAAGTTTTATCATTTGGAATATTTTGTATGTGGACTCTTTTTTATTGAAAACGAAATGTCTTCGGATTTTTTTTTCGCAGCTTAATTTATCGGGGTGGCATTTTTCTGGATTTGGTCTTGGGAAGGTTCCATCGGTTATTTTTTGTTGGTTTCATTTCTTCTCGGGATATGATGTCGGGTAACCGTTTTTGAGATACCCATGAAATTGGCATTCCCTGAACGTAAGATGTTCCCTCAAATCTTCATCCCATCTGAATTTCACCATGTCCGGAAAACCATCTTTTTAGAGAAGTTACTGTTTCTTCATCCCCCCTGGGGGCACATTCCTGCTGCCACAGAAATATGGCAATATCCACAAGTCCCATGATCACTTCTCGATTTTGGAAGAACTACAGGGTTTCCCATTAGTCACTGCATCATTTCATGAAATCACAATTGCTAACCAGTTTGAACGAAAAAGAAGCAAAATTATAATTTGGAATTATCTTTGTCATAAATGGAGGCAATTCAGAGTTTTGAAATTGCCTAAAAATGCCTTCTGCCTACATCAATGCCTTTGGCATATGGCTTGGCACCAAAATATTGACTAAACTCTCTTTGAACACCGGACCCTTAAGACCTCTATCCACCTTCAGAGCAGTGGTTCTCGAAGTGTGGTCCGCGTGCGTTCTCAAGATGGTCCTCGGGTTGGTCCAAAATACAAGTCTGTGACACCCAACGCCACAGCCGACACCATGCGTATTATCATAGTTTCCCAGAAAAGATTATTGTGATGATTTAATTACACATATCAGAATGTTTTAAATCAACGTGTTCTCTTATATTATCAATGTTCATATTACAATGTCTATTCTTTTGTTTTCAAATTAATAAGTTAATTATTATATTTAAGTAAAGACAATATTACAAATATTATTTACATTTAGAATCGAAAAGTCAGCTTGAAATGAGAACAATTCCAACACATGTCGTGTATTGAAATTATTCTCCTTTCACACTCATAGCATTTATGGTCGCTGTCAATGGTTCTTTGACAATCTTACTAATCTAGCAATCTTACTACTAAGACAATGACTGATCCGCAATAGGAACACTAAGTTTTTTATTGCTACAGGTTGGGAAAAAGGAAACGCTACAAAGGCCCATGCAAGGTATGACAACAAAGACTGGGAAATATCGTTTCGTACCAGAGAACTTGATCAAGTCTGCTGGTACCACTAACAAGGTACCCCTTTCGAATGATAGTGTTCAGCTTCGAATAACATCCAAGGTGCAAATGTGAAATACCAGCTGTTGCGCGTGCGTCAGAGCCAGCGCTTCTCGCTCCAACTAGACGAGTCCACCTACACAGGGTGGCCAAAAGTTTTTGATTCGAATTTTAAATACAATATTTCGAAAACTATGAAAGCTAGAAAGTCGAAAAGGGGGCCAAATTAAAGGTCAATTCAAGCTCTTTCAAATGGTATGAGGTTTCTTAGGCATGGGTGCCATTGCATGGCCACCACGGCCGTTTGAAAAAACCATACGCAAAAAATTTGTTAACTGAGGAAAAAAGTAATCTTTCTACAGGAGAAATGGAGCTAACATTTTAATTTTCAATGAAATGTTCGATGTGGCCACCTTCTTGATCCACTACAGCATCCAATCGGTTCCGCCATTTTTAAATGGCTTTTGTGATCCAGGCCTGCGGAAGGTCATCCCACGCAGCACAAATCCGCTCCTTCAAGTGCTCAACGTTGTGGATTTTCCCATATCGATAGACTTTGTGCTCCAAGGCTGACCAGATGAAGTAGGCGATGGGGTTCAAATCCGGGCTACAAGGTGGCCAATTTTCAGGCTCCATGAATTCGGGGCAGTTCGTTTTGAGGAAGGCCAAGGTTTCCTTGGCTGTGTGGGTTGGGGCTCCATCTTGCTGGAAGACAAACTCTTGGCTTTTCTCCTTGATTTCGGCCAACATTGGGGTCAAAACGTCTTCGCAGTAGCTTTTGGCGTTGATTTTAACCCCACGGGCAATGAAGAAAATCGACGTTTTCTCTGACGAGGAGGCCGCAAGTGAAACAATGACTGATTCAGAGAAGTGTTTGCGTTCGTGCAAAACACGGGCTGACGCGATATCACGTTTTCTTTGAACAGCAGCATGAACACGATCATTTTGTGTATTGCGTGGGGTTTCAACAGTGAACCGCTTCTCGTCTGAGAACCAGATATTTTTCATAGCTTTGTGGCTGCGAAACCTGTTCAACAGTCTTTCGCACAGAACCAGACGTTTCTTCTTGACTGCTATGGACAGCTCATGGACAGGAACTCGCTTGAAAACTTTCAGGTTGAGGTCGTGTTTGATTATCTGTTGAACAGATTAACGTGGAATCCCCGTTGTTTTCGACATTTCTCGCTCACTTCTGCTTGTGCCAGGATTCCCTTCTTGGCTCAATATCATTTCACGAACACTTTCGATGTTTTCTGTTGTTCGTGCAGTATTTGGACGACCTGTTACCGGACGACGAGCTTCACTTCCAGTTTCAATGAGTTTTTTCAAAAAGTAAATAACAGTTGATTTCTTTAAAATTTCATATTGGAAATTCTTTAAGAATCTGGTTCAACGAAAGTCCCTTTTCCTCGCGAGGTGCACGAATGATGTTTTTGTCACTTTCCGATAATCCGCGATTGACGCTTATTTTTAGCCCCTGGAGTATGAGATAATAAAAAAATGCAACCTGACGAAAAAAATTCATGAGCACAATACCGTAGGCAAAGGCACCGGAAAAATCCACATCTGTGGTAGACCAACAGATCAACACAGGTGGTTTGAACATCAAGCACGTCTCCGGACGCAGGTTATTCCTTGTTACACTCACTTGTCAAACCAGTTTTGGTGCGAGAATGACAAATGGATAACCCCGGGAAATGAAGAGATGCTTAATGAGCATCAAGAAAAGTAACCACCCGCCAATCGTGTTTTCCCGCCTTCCCACAGATACCCGCAAGCAGCAGCAGCGTCGAAGTTGCGCTTTTGCAACATTTATTTGGCGTATTGTTTTTTCAAACGGCCGTGGCGGCCATGCAATGGCACCCATGACTGGGAAATCTCAAACCATTTGAAAGAGCTTGAATTGACCTTTATTTTGGCACCCTTTTCGACTTTCTAGCATTCATAGTGTTCGAACTATTGTAATTTAATAATCGGGCTAAAAACTTTTAGGCCACCCTATATAGTGGGCGATGTAAACCTTCTGGCTCATGTAAAGTGTGAGGGTCGATTGCATGAACGATTTTTTTTTTCAGACATTGATTATCGATAGTCATTGTTTAAACATTGTCTACGAAAACATCGGTGAACCGCTCTCTACTTTCGATTGTGTGAACGATCCCTAAGCCATGTTTTCATAGCCGATGGTTAGACGATGGCTAAACACTCCTCATAGTACATATAGCACGTTCTGACTTCTCGGTTGTCGAGTAATATCCTTCGGACTCCACAAAAAACGAGCGAATCAAGTGAAAAAGGAGAGCCTTTCCTCAGACTATTAAGTACATCTCGCAGAGCTTGTAAAGGAGAATCTCACGATAGTGAGAGACAGAATGCACTTTCCTTGCACAACAAGTAATCATGCCTGGAAACTGGTGAGTTCTCCTCTGACATTACTCTGTATTTCGATATATCAGAGGTAAAGCCAAGGATTCGTTTTGGACACACGGAGAAGTAGGAAATGTGAAAAAAAGGAGTGTCATTTGTGTACGATTGCAAAATGAGGGTATTCGAGAATTACGTCTGGATCCTGGTCACGTGATGACAAATTCAGCAATAATCCCTTCCGCATCGCGCACTGCTTGGACATCGATGAAATAGAAGCATTTGCGACCGATTAAAGTTGTATGGGCATTCTATTCGAGTACGACAGTCGTCGATGACACCGATCACTCCTGGAAATCCGACAATATCAAATACTTATCTTCGTATAACTACTCCGTTTTTCCTCCTAGAAATGTAATGAGTGATGCAAATGGGCAATGGGCTTGCGCCATTCCATTTCTAGGAATCGACGCCACATAAAATCGAAGGGTCAGCACAGCATACAAATCGAAAGGCTTTCATGATACTCTTTACTTTCTAGTCATATTAATTAATTACTCAGGGGATGGGTACTTGAACAAATCATGATTCATTGCACACGAACAGTGGTTGCTCTTATCGATTGCCTTTCTGATCGGTTGCCTTTCGAGTTCAGCGCGAAGCAGGTCGACATTATACCCTGATCCCTTTCCAAATTGGTATCTCACGCGGAAGTTCTAATCGACATATTCTTCAAAGGGCTTAAGCCCAGAACCTATGATTATTCCTCCCATGCGACGACGAGAGCACATGACCGTTATCGAGCGGATCCATGAACATAATCAATTGTGCTTCACCAGTACAATGCAGCACTATACTCATTGAGATGTTACACGAACGCTGGCATAAATATCGACAAAACATGCCCCATCCCTTGTCTGAAAACGACACCTTTTTCAACTTCTGTCAGACATCGGTTAGACAATGGTTAAGGGAAGATAGCGTTCATGCAATCCATTTTTGACCTTAGACATCGGTTAACCGATGACTTTCGAAAAACACCGGGGAAACATCGTTCATGCAATCGGCCCTGAATATTCAGGGGAAGAATGACGACGAAATTTTGTTCGCCGATCTCTACCTACCGGCAAGATAGGAGAAGCCATTTACAAGATACTGAACGATTTCATTATGAATGATGACGTGGATTGGATACGATGTGTCGGTATTAGTAGTGACGGTGCTTCTGCAATGATTGGCAGTATGGAGGGTCAATCTGCACGTGTCCACCAGTTGCACCGTTGGCGACAGCAAGGCACTGTAGCATTCATCGTCAACAACTCGCTGCGAAGAAGATACCCGACGCTTTATAACAGTTCTTGATGAGGCAATAACAATTATAAACTTCATCAAAGGACGCCCTCTGAACGCGCATTTTTAAAGCCCTGTGTGAAGAGATGTGGAGTGAACACACGAAACTTCTTTTCGCTGGTTCTCCTGGAGTAAAATTCTCATCCGCCTCTTTGAACTGCGCGAGCTCAAAATCTACCTGCACGATAATGACAGTCAAGTCTTTGACCTCTCGGACCGCATTGCATGATTGTGATCGATGTCAAGCTTCCATTGAAAGAGGTGGACAATCTCGTGGAGCATGCATCGGACTGGTCGCTGAACCAGGTGTTCGGCGAGAAAGGTTTGACAGACTTTTGGCTCCACATACGATCGTGGACTCGCCGACGCAGCTCTGAAGCACCTGCTCCCGTTCCCAACGACTTACAACTGCGAGATGGAATTTCAACACTTGTAGGGCTAAAACCGAAGAAGTGGTACCGGCTGAACGTGCAGCCTGACATGAGACTGGAGCTCTCAAGCTTGGAACCAGACGTCGACTCATTGGTGACTCATCAAAAGCAGCGATATGCTTCCCATTAATGTTGATGAAGTTTTTTTTGCATTGCCAAACGGAAGCGAGTGGGATAGGTGGTCCGCGCGGTCTTCTGCCCCACTGAAAGGATTTAAAAAGTTTCAGAACCACTCACTTGGGGATCCAGGAAACCGGATCCGGAAACATAGTGGCAGTCCCTTAGGTAGGGACTGATTCGAACTTCTCACTGACTCCTTCTCACGGTATTGGGCTAACCCATCAAAGGTACTTAATTTTGCACTTGATGCAAATTCCTACTCTCAGTTTCACATGATATAGCTGGATAAAAAGGAAATTATGCTCCACATATGTTCGCATCCATTGCTACTCTTCCACAGTAGTTTTTAATTTGCAGGTGAGCCGCTGTATAAGTATCCAGAATGCCGGTTGACGAAGAAGGGAAGAGAATACATCGGTAAGGTGAATAAGACGGAATCAGGAAAGGAGTGCCTGAGATGGGACACTCAACCCTATGGTACACCCGATGATTTTCTCAAAAACGTCACGTATTCCAAGCACTTTTCCAACATTGATACATGGTCTCACCACAACTACTGCCGCAACCCATCCGGAAAGGAGAGGCCATGGTGCTTCGTCAAGGACGATGAAGTCCAATGGGAACATTGTGATATCCCAATGTGCACGGATCAGGGTAATTCTTACATTTTAGACTCCAGCACAGTAGAAGGACAGATCTGACATCTGCAAGGAAAACTTGGAGTTTTCTAACCAAATCGGGGAAACTTTTTTTTCCCAGAATAGTAACTGGTGACGAAACTTGGGTTCATCACTGGGATCCCGAAACCAAGCAGGAATCCATGCCAGGGCAGGAGTTCATATTTTCTACTCGTAACAAGCATGAATAGGGTACAATGTAGGCCAATTAAATGCATCCAATTAAATGCATTCGAACTCATATTTATTATTTTCAAAGCGAAATTATAGTCGACACCCTGAACCTACACACGAACCTGGTTCTCACGCAAACAAAGTTTTTTTGGTCATCTTTAAATACTTAAAATAAATTCAACGGATAAAACGACGGACCATTTCTTCGGAGGCGGTGCGTATCTCGTGTTCATTTGTTCCGCCAGCGTACCCAGAGTGCAAGAAGACGGAGAAGGGAAAGGAATACAGTGGCAAAATGAACAAGACGGAGACTGGAAAGGACTGCCTTCGTTGGGATCAAAAGCCGTATAGGAACCCCAATGATTTTTCACCCCTAATTCTCTACGAGGAGCATTTCCTCAACGAGGACGTGGAAGCATCAGAAAACTATTGCAGGAATCCAGCATTGAGGGAAAGGCCTTGGTGTTTCATCTCGGACCCCAACGTCATTTGGGAATTCTGCGACATTCCCTAATGCGAGGACAAAAGTAAATAATGGTTTTAAATGAAGAATCGTTTCCTTTGGCTTTTATCTACGTATCCTTTTATGCTACTTCATAGAGATCCCTTCGTATGATAGCTTTAATCGGATAATAGGTATACCCAACATCAAGAAACTATAGCCCGAGTAGTGCATTCGCTTGTCAGGAATATAATGCAGAAAGGAAAAAAAGAAAGGTCTTTCTCGCTTCACAGAAATTTCTGTGCTCTAGCCTGGGATTTTGAGCGAACCAGCACCGCACATTGACTTCGGATCGCTCTGAATTTTGGCAACAATTTACTTGGCATGCTGCCTGCGTCATCTTGAAATTTGCAGTCGGGAGAATTCCTCACATAGGGACTCTTCCCGGTAGAGTATTAACTCCCATGACGAATTTCACATTTGCAATGATATGGGTGCGTGGTCTCTAGTTCCACTGGAGTGCAAACTGACGCAAAAGGGCGGAGAATACACGGGGAAGGAGAGCAGCACCTTAGTGGGAACTAAATGCCTGCCTTGGCTGAGTGCGCCTCTGACACTTCAATATCGGGCGTGGATCGACAGAATCGCTACGTTCTCGGACGAGGTGGATAAGAAGCATAATTATTGTAGAAATCCTGGGGGTCGCCCAGGGGGTCCTTGGTGCTACGATGGAAGCCATGGAAAAGAAGACGTTAAATTTCACGAAAAACAGGATCACAAAGATGGATGGAAATACTGCGACGTCCCCTTTTGGCCATTTGCAGAGGAAAGAAGCAGGTTCATGGGTATTGGATAAAACAGGAGGATCAAAGGGATGAAATGTACACCTTGAATTCCGCTTAGAATTGCTTCTGGACAGGTCTAGGTTGCCACCAATGATATTGAAGGGCGCGACATGCCCTCATTTTTTCCGGAGGGTTATACTTTATCTTAGAACTCACGAGGAACATGACATGCATTTATCGTCACGAACACTTGGTATTCTCATGTAGGCTCGCTCTAAATAGTATCAGATTTAGACGGGCCTAATAACTGAGCAATAATGATACATTAATACCTCTTCGTGGACATGAGGCCTGCTCGTGGATGCATGGGTAAATCGTGAGGCACGAAGTTCAGATCACCAACCAGCGGGTAACAAGACTGCATAAATGGGTGAACTCGGGCGATGTCCGAAGGAGTGATCGATTTTAACGTATGTCTGCATATCTTCATAAAAATTTTGAACAAGGGCAGCATGGGAGCAATTTTGAACTTCGTGTTCCGACTGCAGCAGCGGAAGTGTAACAATGAACCAATGTAACTATGTAACAATGAACCAATTCAATGAACCATTTTCTTTTCCGCCGACAGTTGTACGGAGTCTCATACCAATTAGAAATTTTTTTTGAGACTCTGCAAGGAATGGAACAGAGCTGACTTTTAGAAGTGAAAGTCAACATGGATTGATATCTCCTTTGCAGATGAGAATCAGGAGACAAATGTTACTTTCCCTAATTGTCGACTCACGGAAATGGGCAAGGAATACATGGGCATGGTCAGGAAGCGCAAAACAGGGAAGCCATGCATGAATTGGAATGATTTCTCCGATATGACGAAATACCCAGAGGTAATGAGCAAGATCCTCCCGCTGTCGGTAGATTCCAAGGAAATGAAGTCATTCCAGGAATTCTTCATCAATCGGGACCCCCGGAGCTACGTGAATTTCTGTCGAAATCCTGGATGGGGACAGAGACCATGGTGTTTTGTGTCAAAGGATCCAGCTATCAAATGGGAATACTGTGACATACCCTTCTGCAAAAATAGGGGTAGGTTTCTCGAATGAAAAGCCCCGTCACTCATTGTCTTGTCCTATCGTTATCAGTTCCAGGTGTTCACTATCAAATCGTAATATCTTATCGGTTGATGAACAATTTATTCCATGAACACAGAGAAATTCAGATATGAAATGAAACCGCAATTGCTCGAATTTTGCGAAAATCCATTTGTAAACCTCTTTGAACTTCACGATTCATGAAACCTAAGCTAGCCGTAGCGAGTATATACGGTAGTATATACAATATAAATGCTTTGCAATGATCCCACCAGCTCCGTTCGAGTGCAAGTTGACGAGGAGAGGCTGGGATTACATGGGGAAGAAGAACGTGTCCTTCTTGGGGTTGCCCTGAGAACCGTGGCTCAAATATTTGACGCTCGATTCCATGACAGAGAAGGACATCCATTTGTTCCCGGATCCCGTGGACAGCAGGCGCAACTTCTGTCGTAGTCTGTATGATGGCTGGGACACATACTGTATTGTTTTCCAGAATGGCAGACTCATGACCGACTCCTGTTCCATTCCTTTCTGTTACGAGATTCTGGAATCCATCGGCACGAGTGAGTCGACACTTCATTTTTCTCACTTTCGCTCCAAAGAGATCAGCCACTGAAGAGATCATAATTTGTTTGCTATTATTTACCCCGTAGTCACTTCCTACTCCCTGCATTGCTATCCCTTCAGCCTAGAACGAACATGCTGTAAAGCTTCCCTGCCTGCATTTGATGGATATTAACTTTAAATATAGTTTCTCCACCTCTTGATTCGATTCGCAGTGACAGGCCACCAGAATTGGCGAGATTCGCACGATTGAAAAAAGACATAAACTCAATCATACACTCAGATCAAACCTATTGCATCCCAGGTCGCACAATTCACGATAATTTACACCTCCTGCGTGACACAATCTCGCATGCAAATTCTCACAATCTTCCTCTTGCTCTTATTTCCCTGGACCAAGAAAAAGCTGTTGATCGTGTTAACCACCAATACCTATTTTTCACTTTAGAGAAATTCGGTTTCTCCCCTCATTTTATCAGGACTTTAAAAATAATTTATCATGAAAACCAATGTTTAGTTCGGATTGGAAAGCACTTGTCAGCTCCCTTTCCTTTTGGGCGAGGAATTCGCCAAGGCGACCCTTTGTCAGG
>CAJPEV010001137.1:0-76334 GCA_905338385.1 Darwinula stevensoni
GCCGTCAAGTCTTCTGTGCGCTGTACGGAGTGTCAACGATACTTGTGCATCAAGAGAGGCAGCACCTGCTGGGCTGATTGGCACACAAAGAAAGAATTCTGGCGTTAAAATGAAGGTACGTCATCCTACTATTTGCATGCAAAGCATCAATCTCATCTCTTTTATGACAACTATATTTGCACAAATATTGTATACACATTATTAGCGAATTTTGGCCCAGGAGCTCAGGCAGAAGGCTCAAAATTGCTCAGGAACTGAGGGCTCAAAGGGTTAAAGAGGTTGTATCTAGCTCCTATGTTAAAATCACGCGAGAAAAATACCACCCTTCCAATAATCAGATGGAAAATGAAGTACATCATGCTCCACTTTAATATCACAATGCGCTACTAAGATTCGCAAGTTCAGAAAGACATGAAATGTACCATGTACCTATATGGAATCCTCCATGTACCTATATGGAATCCCAGTAAGATTAAAGGATTATTTCTAAACATTTACCAGATTTCCAGAATGTATCATGCTTCACCGAAGTATACACTGTACTACATTTCAAAAGTTCGTATTGGGATGAAAGTGGCTCCATCCATCTCCTATTTCGATTTCAGGCGGAAACTGGAGTGCATCATGCTCCCCCATATTATCACTAGGGCGACTTCTTTTCAGAAATTCTTAATGATGCTTCAGCATCTTGCTTTTTTGTCGAATAAGGGTGAAAAAATGGGACCTTCGTCAGAAAATGGATTGCATCTTGCTCAACCATATTATCACGATGAACGAGAAATTCCGATATTCGCCTAGGGATGATAGAGGGAGGAATCAAGCTCCTATGACGAATTCGAATATGAGAAAAAACCCACTCATCCGAAGATCTTGCGGAAAATAAAGTGCAGCACCTTAAAATGACAATGGTATAGTAATGTTCGCAAGTTCCCAATGACGAAAGCTTTAGCATCATGCTTTTATGTCGAATCCAGGTGAGAAAAAAAGCCAACCGTCGAATAATTATGCGGAAAATGGATTGCTAATGCTCCACCTTAGTCTCACAATGGTCTACTAAATTTTGCATGTTCCCATTAACATGAAAGCGGCTCAATGTAGCTCCTTTATGGATTTCCAGCAAAAATAAAGGATTATTATAAAACGTATTATACTCCACCGAAGTATTACAATGGGCGAAGTATTACAATATTTCCAAAGTTTCAAATGCATCTACCTTCTATGTCGAATTCAGGCCGTTACTTTTCCGAAGTTCCTAACGACATGAGAGCGGCGGCATCCAGCTCTTATGTCAAATTAGGGTGAGAATGAACCCAGTTGGTCCTCAATGGCTCGCGCATACATGTCGCGAGGATGGACCCCAGTGATGCCTTTCGCATCACTGGGTCGTAGTATCTCAGGTCCAACTATGTTATAGGGGCTTCCGTTGAGGGTGACCAAGACGAACCAAATTCAGCATGAGTTCGGCTCGGTTACTCCATACTGGTTCAGTCGTCGCCAAGGATAATCAGGACTGCGATAGTCACTGTGCGTCCAGGGTAGGGTGACTATTCATACGTTGGCTAGAGATGTAAAATTACCGGTAAGATAGAGATCCGGTAATTTACAAGTAATTTCCCGGTAATTTCCGGTATTTTACCAATGTATTACCACTTGGTTACCGGTACTCCCGAAGTGCTATATAAAAATTTTTTCCCTTATATATCCTCTTTTCCAATCCATATATAGCTAAAGCAAAATCCTACTTGTGAAATATCAGAAAAGTTTCGGCAGAGGATGTGGATGCCAAGACAGCTAGTGCATCTTTATTGTTTTTGACATTCTAAGTGCCACAGCATGCCAAATCTGGAAAATGCTTAAAAAGTATAGGTCATATATGCTGACCGATACCCTTCCGGTCTTCATTAATATTTCCGTCACTAATCGGGCGCACATCCAAATGGCTCGGAAAAAAATTAAAGAACGGCAAAAATAGGACTGGTTGGGGAAGGACTCGCTTAAGCTCTTAAGACTCGTTTAGCTCTGATTTGCGCATGTATGCGTGCAATATACGAAGCTTCTGGGAAAAAGAGGAGCTCACGGGAGACGAGCAAGGCAACCAAAATCGTTCTGACTGCAATCTGGGGTCAGGATTATTTCGTGAAAATACAGTCTTGGTCGGAACAGGTTTCCTTTCTGAGACATTTTATTATTTTCTTTTCATATGGTTAGATTGAAAAGTAATTTTTCCCAATTCCCAATAAGAGAGGGATCAGTATTGACAAATGTACGTGCGATTGATACTGCTTGAAACAGGTGGCAAGAAAAAAAATCATCGCTCGTCACTAGGGTGGATATACAGGGTGAGTCAAAAGTCCCCTCCACCATTTGACCGTTCATAACTCGTGACTGAGTCATCGGATTTAATTCCGGTTTGGATCATTCGAAAGACAAGAAAATTCTCTATAAGAACCGCTACATCTTCACTTTAAACAAAAGCAAAAACCCACATTTCTAAGGGAACAAATTAATCTTTCAATTGACGACCATAGAGATCAATCAGTCGATGAGCGCCTTGTGTGACAGATTCTGTCGCACGTGCAATCATGTCCCTTGGGATTCCATTCATCTTTTCATGGTTCACCGTATTCACGTCCTCCATGCTGTGTGGTTTCTCTGCGTATACAAGGTCCTTGAGGTAGCCCCAAAGCCAAAAATCAGGCGGTGTTAAATCAGGGCTACGAGGTGGCCATTCGATTGGTCCTCTACGCCCAATCCATCTTCCTTCAAATTTGTCGTTTAACCATTCACGCACTTGAAGAGAATAGTGAGCGGGTGCTCCATCCTGTTGGAAAAAGAAGACATCAATGTCACTGCGAGCTGCAATCGCCGGCCACATCTGGTTTTCCAACATGCTGAGATACTGGTCGCCATCCACAGCGCCATCTTCAAAGAATGGTCCTACGTCGTCTCGAATAATTCCTGCCCATACCAAGAGACCAGGAGATTGGAAAGGACGAGCGACAGTTTCATGAGGGTTGATGTTGCTCCAAATGACGCAATTGTGGCGATTGACATGACCACTCAAGCGAAAGATTGCCTCATCCGACCAGAGCATGTGCTCGCCAAATGTCGGATCTTCATCGATCCGTCGAATCCATTTTTCTGCGAACTTCACACACCTGTCAAAGTCGTCTTCAGAAAGTTCTTGAACAATACATGGAACATACGACTTCAGCTTGAGATCATCCCGTAAAATTCTTTCGATCGACGACTGAGAGATTGCAGTCTCTGCTGACATGCGTCGCGTTGACTTTCCAGGCGATTAAGAAATCTTATTGCTGACCATAACAATATTTTCCTCAGAACGACCTGTCCTTGGGCGTCCAGAGCGGGGAAGGTCAGCGACTGTGCCCGTTATGTCAAAGTTCGAGTTGATACGGACGATCGAATTCCGGCTCCATTGAATTTCCTCTTTAATTGTCGAGCGGTTTCCGCTGCGTTCTGGTCGAATTTGGAATAAAGGCGAACAATTGCAACTCGCATATCAACACTCAGTCGTTTCTCGCTCATTTTCCCGTAAGTGTTCCAGCACGCAGACGTGGTTTCAAGTATGAACGCGTTTAAATACCAAAAAAGAGATATTTGATTTACCTCCTCCCAATTGTTACATAATGAACATAATAAAATGAAATCCTGCCCATAGATAGAGATTTGTCTTGTCTTTCGAATGGTGCAAACCGCATTTAAATCCGATCAGGCATTCCAAAGTTATTAACATTCAAAGAGCGGAGGAGACTTTTGACTCACCCTGCATATAATGGTGGATATTTATAATAAGGGTGGATCAACACCCTCATACTTTCATTCGTCCTAGACCGTGAGTGATTAATACGAGGGTGGTTCAATACCTGCACTTTCTACTCTAGAAAATAAATTGGATAGAAAAAGTCTGAAAGCCTAATATGACAGATAGCCCCTATCTTCAATGTGATTTATGCCAAGACCGGCAACCCTAGCGCATGCGCAATTGATTGTGAAGAACATATCCTCCGGGGTTGAACATAAATTTTCACGGGAAAGAGAATGTGAAGGAGACTGATACTTTTCGAAGATGACAAGCACAGTTCGGGGGAGACTGTCTAGAGAGGAGAAGTGTATCTGATCATGCAAGTAATTTCAAGACGGCCAAAAATTATCGACAATTCCTTGAGCGTGGCCATCCGCCCGAGACTGTTGTGAATCCTGTGAACACCAGGCAAATTGAACAATCGATTCTGGAAAATCGTCGCATCACCGTGCAAGATTTTGCAGCGGGAGTAAGCATCAACATTGGGAGAAATCGAAATCATTATTCACACTCGCTTTAAGTTCAAAGAGATGGGTGCCATGAGAACTGACATTCCACCAGAAGGTTAAACGAGTGAGCGCCGCGTCGGACCATTTCTACCGCTACGACGAAGAGAATGACAACATCCTCAACTGCGCTTTGACGAGTGATGAAACGTGGATTCATCCCTTAACGTCAGTATGAAAACGTTGAAGCATTCCAAGGGCCGAAGAAATTCAGGGCAATGATGGTGGTGAAGTGGTGAAGCGGCTGCTCGACCACAATCATTCTCATCTCTCTGGCGCTCAGGCGCTGCCAATGCGATGAGACAAGGAGAAGAATTATAGGAGAAGAATACCTCGAGAAGTATGCTTAGTCAGATGTACCAAATATTTTCTGGAATGAAAATTGCAGGTAAGTATTGAACCACCCTCGTAATAATAAAAAATACTAAAGTGATGCTAGTAAATAATGTACGTTTCCTACCATCGACATGAAAAAGACGAAATAGGAAGAAAGCGCGATACTATACCTTCGGTGTCATAGCCGCCAACATATTAATTGCGGATTTGAACAAGAAAAACACATTCAATGCCTATCCCGATTAATAATTCCAGCTGCTGCATCCAGCTACGTTCCAGCTGGATACTTTAGATCAGGGGTGCCCAAAGTGCGGCCCTCCAAGGAGTTTGGTGCGGCCCGCGAGGAGTTTTGGAAAACAATGAAATTGCGGGTTAGTACAGTCTTGCGGGTTAGTACAGTCTATTCCCGGTCAAAATTCTCGAATCATCCTGACACTTTCATCGGGGCACTTAACTGGACTTCACATCCAGACGCCATCTGTGATTGCGAGATAATCCGTAGGACTGCTGAAAATATGCGTTGCACGCATCATTCCAAAGAGCTTCTTTGCATTTTTTCACGCAAAAATTTCTCTGATAAATTTATACCGTCAGAGTCCTAATGGCCGCCACATCGCAAACATCCCGCAGTATGAGATTCACATCAAGATAATGTGTAACATTTCATGGCATCCCTACCTATAAAAACCTGGACTTTAATGCACCAGCCTCGTCCGTGGGGTTTGCACTGTATGTCATCCGTCTCTCAAAGGACAAACGAGCAGGGACAATGTTGTCGAAACCGGTTCATTCCATGAGGACTGGGATTATCAGTCAAGCCGTGACTCCATACCAAGCGACAGTGTGGATGTACGAATTAAAGTTTGGATTCTGTTTTTCTGAGGCAATGTCCGCAGGGCGTAGAAAACCTCGTATCGATGAAGAAAATCACTTATTTCAAGACAAGTGGACTCACGAATACTTTGGGTGACACGCACCAAAGGAGGAATCGGAATAGTTTGAAGACGGGATGAACACGTTTACATGTCTAAGAAAATGTTTATTTGACATGCCCCACCGAAAATCATGGTTTCGTGAACACGTTTATCCACGACTTGAACACATTTAACGGCGGTATGGAAGCCCTTGCAAAGAGAATGATGATTAGTGGGGCAGCTGCTGCTCCATCGTCCGCACCAAGTCGGCGACGGTGTCCTTGAAAATAAAAAACCTTCGGAATTCGTCTCCATGAACCATTCAAGAGGATCGAGCAGATTTCTGATCGTTCGACGGTCTTGGCTGTCCAGGGGAACCTGGCAGTTTGGTTCAGAATCACGTCAAAAACTCCTATCTCGTCGTTAGTTTCCATTTCCACCTTCGTTGGATGATGAGAGGCAAGAAAAAGAGGCTCACTCTGGCGAAACAGCAAGATGAATTAGGTCAAAACTAGGAGAAAAAATGTATAATATTTACCATGCAGAAAAGGAAGTTTCCAATTATGCGGCCCGCGAGCCCCGCGCCCTACAGGCTATGCGGCCCCCCTGACCCAAAATTTTGGACACCCCTGCTTTAGATGGTTCCATCTTTAAATTTGGACCTTTTCCATATAGTTCCCAGGAAACTGTAGTGTCTTAACTGGTAAACTACTTCATCCAGGCTGGAATTGGAGATGGTTTTAGCTGGAAGACTGCATGATCCAGCTTGGAGATGAGCTAAGTTGTCACTCAAATGTACAAAAATTGGTACACCAGAGATCTTCAAAAATCTAGGTCTTTGGGGATCAGATCTAGGTCTTCATATATCGTAAATAAGACTTAAAATCCAGTGCTTTCTGCAATTTAGCGTCAAATCGTCTGAACGCGTTGTAACTTATCTCTACATATTTTCACAAAGAGTCCCTCCTTGTTCATTATCTGGAAAGTCTCTGAAAATCTCTGCGGGAAAGTCTCTGCACCCATTTACAAGAAATTCCTGCTTCTCTGAGGAATACCAGCTGTTACCAGCTAGTTCCAGTCAGAACACATACCGGATCCAGCCGGAATTTTGACTGGGATTCGTCAGGGGTTAGAAAATCTCTGCACTAATTTCTAAGTAATTTCTCAGCGTAACATGAAAGACATGCGGAAATGCTGCAAAGGCCTTGACACTTTTGTGATTGTCATCGTCATTGACTCTGGCCTACAGCAGGATAGTATGCATTTTTCTAGCGAAAAAAAGTGCTGAAAAATATAAAAAGGTGATTCACCGGTAATTTACCGGTAAAGAACACTGCGGTAATTGGCGGTAATTGCCGGTAAACCGGTAACGTTACAGTAATGTTACCACCACTCACATCTCTAAAGTTGGCTACTGGGGCCGGGCAATCCCATGTCTCTGGGTGCGTCAGACCCCGTCATGCTACATCCAGGCATATCGGTCGGCTTGCCACCGGCCATAGCGTACTCTCGGCACGATGCCCCAAGGGCAGACCAGGAGCGGAATCGAACCTTGGCAACGGACTCTGAACATCGGGACTTGGAACGTGCTAACACTCGGCGGTCAAGAGCCTGAACTCGCGGAGTAGACGACTAGATATAGTTGGCCTGGCCTCAACCAAGAGGAAAGGCACCGGTTCCATTACCCTAGACCACGGATGGACCCTCTACTGGAGGAGTCGACTCGACCGTGTTTACTCAGGCTGGAGTAGGGATACTCATTAGTTCCCCAGTTGGGAACTGGCCGAAAGCGTCACTGAATGGAACCCAGTCAGAGAGCGTGTTGCTCTGATCCGCCTCAGACTGGAGCAAGTCGGAATCTTGGCCGTCGTTCAGGTCTATGGGCCGAACAGTGTGACTCACTGTTCGGCCCATATTACGGCCAAGATTACGATGCGTTTTTGGAGGAGGATGGAACCCTAGAAAGAATTCCGGACGGTGACCGCGTTGTGCTAATGCACAGGTGGGAGAGACGATGCTACATGGTGTGATCGGTCGATTTGGGAAAGCCTCGCTGAATGGGAGTGGCAGAAAGTTGCTGGACTTCTGTGCTGGCAATGGTTTGACCATCACCAACTGGAAGAAGGTCGTGTTTCTATAGGTGTTCAAATGGACCGTGTCCCCCAGACTATCAGCCTGACCATGACACACGGTCGTTAGCGACTAGCTAATCCACTAGCAAAGCGCGGACTTGTGGGGCCTTGTGATGGATACGAGGGTGTGGCGTGGAGCACCGATCATCATCTAGTCAGCAAACTTAGGATACGAACGAATCTCAGAACGAGGCAGAGAACCGCACGCGTTGAAAGACGAGTGAGGTGGGAAGCCCTTCGCGATGACGGAACTCGTGACGAATTTGCGAGGGAGATCGGCGAGAAGTACAGTACTCCCAACTGCCTCCCCAGACGTCAGATGTAATGGATTTAATGGATGTAATGGATTCTACTTCGGTCTGGTGTTTCGGCGGCGGCAGCAAGAAGCGGAGTGGCTCACGGTAACGCCAAGCGAACACCAGCGGTGCGCGAGGCTGTTACTGCCAAGAAGGTAGCCTACCGCGCGTACATGTCCAGTAGGTCTGAGTCTGAGGTCTATACTGAGGTGCGACGAACTGCTGCTCGTGTTGTGGCCAAAGCGAAACAGGAGGCGTGGAAGGAATTCGGCGATCAAATGGAATCAGACTATCGCACTGCCATCAAGGTGTTCTGGCTTTGGTAGGCTTCCGTCCCTTGTATGCGAGGCCCAGTAGTTTCTGTCTTTGCCCCTCCACAACCGACGGCTCCGGGATATACTTGGGAGGTGGAAGGAACACTTTGAAGAGCTCTTAAACCCACCAAAAGTGGACAATGACCTACCCGACCTGGAGCCTCTCAGCGCGCAGACTAGTCTCACCGTGGAGGAAGTTCTGCAGGCCATTGCTAGCCTGAAGAATGGGAAATGGTGTGGATGAAATCCGGGCAGAGACTCTGAAAGCAATGGGTACAGATAGGTGCTCGTGTCAGGCTGTTTGGGAATCGGGAACGGCACCTAGGGATTGGCAAACCGGTGTGCTGGTTCCTCTTTTTAAGAAAGGGGACTCGAGGGAGTGCACGAACTGTGGGATCACTCTCCTCAGCATACCTGGTATGCCTTGGAATAGACTTATTCCAAGGTACTGGAAAAGAGAGCTCGGGCAGTCGTGGGTGATGCCATCCAAGCGGAGCAGTGCGGCTTTCGTGAAGGGCGCAGCACCACGGACCAGCTGTTCACTCTCCACCAGATCCTCGAGAGACATCGGGAGTATGCCAAAGATGTCTACATATGCTTTGTGGACCTTGAAAAACTTACGACCACGTACCCCAAGAAAAACTGTGGAGTGGATATGGGATCAAGGGGCATTTTGCGGGCCGTTCAGTTCCTATACAGCGATTGCAGAAGCTGCGTCCGAGTGAGCGCGAGGAGTTCGGATTGTTTTCTAGTACGCGATGGACTGACTGGGTTGTGTCCTCTCACCATTCCTGTTCCTCGTGTACATGGACAGGTTCTGTAGGTGCAGCCTCGGCCTGGAGGGGGTCAACATCGGTGACGTCGCGGTAAGGATACTTCTCTTTGCCGACGATGCCGTTACCCGCTCTCGACGGGAGCTCCAGAGCGTGCTCGATCGGTTCGACTCCGAATGCACTGCGGCCGGAATGAAACTGAGCGTCTCCAAGACACAGGTGATGTGTCTTGGAGACACATCACGAGAAATCCTCACCACGAGAAATGAGAAATCTCGAGAAATCCTGCTCGGTGCACCCTGCATGTCAGTGGGGTCCCACTGGAACAGGTGGAGAAGTTCAAGTACCTCGGGGTCTGGTTCTCGAGTGATGGGCGATACGGAAAGGAGATCGACAACCGCATCTCCAAGGCTTCTGCAGTTCTGCGGAACTTTGGCGAACCGTGGTTGCCAGATCGAAGTTTCTCGGGAAGCAAAACTCGGTTTTTAAGAGTGTTCATCTCCCCACCCTCACCTATGGTCATGAACTTTGGGTAATGACCGAAAGCACTAGATCGCGGATACGAGCTGCCGAAAAGAGGTTCTTGCGTCGAGGGTTGACGTAACGCGCCGTGATCGGATGCGGAACTCTGCCATCCGCGAGAGTCGCCACGTCGAGCAGCTGCTTCTCCAGATCGAGAGGTCTCAGGCCAGGTGGTTTGGACACATCTGCCGCATGCCCCCAGAGAAGCTCCCAAGAGGAGTCTTCCAGGCCAAGATGATCGGCAAAAGACCTGTCAGTAGACCTCGTACAAGGTGGAGTGATTACGTCGCTCGGCTTTGTCACGAGAAGCTCGGCATCGGCTCGGCTTGAGCTTGAATCTGTTGTCCAGGATCGAGATCACTGGGCGACGCTCCTGGGGATGCTCGACCCCATTAAATTGGGAAAAGCGGCCAAGAAAATGTATGTATGTATGAACCCACTCGTCCAATAACTAGGAACAAAATTGAATGCATCTTCTCCATCTCCATCTTCACCATTAAATTACGATGAGTGAATACTTTTCTGAGTTTCGTAATGATATTGGAGTGGCTGCATCTAGCTCTTATGTCGAATTAGAGTAAAAATGAACCCTCTCGTCCTATAATTAGGCGAAAAACAAAGTGTATCATGCTCCACCATAATATCACTTCATGCCACTACTTTTCCAAAGTTCCTAATGAGATGAAAGCGGTTGCATCTTGCTCCTATGTCGAAATCACGCGGGAAAAATACCCCCTTCCGATAATCAGATGGAAAATGAAGTACATCATGCTCCACTTTAATATCACAATGCGCTACTAAGATTCGCAAGTTCAGAAAGACATGAAACCGGCTCCATGTACCTATATGGAATCCCAGTAAGATTAAAGGATTATTTCTAAACATTTGCCAGATTTCCAGAATGTATCAGGCGCACCCTGTAATACTGTACATACAGCAAAAACTTTGTACTTCGTACTTCGGTAGTTCCTTATCAGTGCTGCACATAGCTGCATAGGGGAAGCCTTGCGACGCATCATTCATTATTTTTAGAATGCCACCTGATACACGACGTTTGATTGCTGGCGCATATGAGCGAGTGAGCAAAGATGTATCACGTCTTGCAGCAGTTAATCTCATGGCAATTTATATCTTACACTATCCCAAGTAACACAGTATATTGATGAAACGTTTTCGAAATGTTGCCTATGTTGCTCTATGTTGCAAGTTGCTGTACAACATTGAGAAAACATTGCTTCAATGTTTTCACTTGGAATGTTGCTGCGACACTTCTACGAATGTCATTGCAACATTAGCTATCAACATTGAAAGAATGTTGACACTCTTGACATCGACAACGTAGCGACAACATTCTGATACAACATGGACTTAGAAGTTTTAGAGAATTGTAAAGTTGTCCTCCTTGCCACGAGATGGAGACGTAAGTCTCGCTTTCTCACAGTACACAAAAGTGCCCTTCTCCCTTTTCCTGGAATAGTCCCGCACAGGAATGTCTAGTACCTTGCCATATGTCTCACATTGTCTCATTATAGGAATCAATGAACAAGGACACTTCATCACCTGTTATCTTCATTTTCTAGACAGATTAATGGGGTCAAGATAGAAAAAGCTCATATTCCCAAAAAGAACCCTTTCCAAGAACGGGACAATAAAAACGATGGTAGAGAGTCTGCGATCTCAATACTTCATATCCTCATCCTGGGTACTAGCTGAGGAAACGAAGGATTGATCTCGTGGACATTCCATAGAACATTCCGGTCGGACCTTTTCCTGTATTGTGCAATTTAGCACATCCAGGGGAAGATCACCTCCAAAAATGTACTGTCTCCTGCCTGTACATGATACAGATACTGTATTATGCATGGAGTAGGGGTTATACCAGTACAGGCTTCGTCCTGTTGATGAGAATGTACGAAAGGATGAAATAAATAATTCAATATTGGTCGAATATCGGTCCAGTTCAGGACCAGTGAAGCCTACGCTTTTCCGTAATGCCAATATAGACCCAGATTAGGTGCCCGTGAAGCAACGTTTTTAATCAACATTGCAGCAACATAAATCCTGAAACGTATCTGCAACGTATATGTAATGAATAAGTAGCGATTTGCAACGTAAATGCAATGTTCCTTCGCAACATTTGAGCAACGTTGACGTTTTGGACATTTACACATAGATGCAACATTGTTCATCAACATTTCCTAAACGTTGCTGGAATATCTTGTGTTACTTGGGATTCAACGCCGGAAGGGAATGTGGTTGCATCACTGACAGACCCAGAATGGGAAGGCCTCGTTATGTTCGCACTCCACAGCTTGTGCAAAGAGTAAAACAGCGAAGAAATGGCCGACGTTCTGCCAGAAAGATACCTCGGGATCTGCACACATCATGCACAACTAAGGCGAGTGATAAATGAAGATCTTGGCCTTGGAGATTCTGCAGAAAATTGTGAAGCAGACAGGGCAGCAAATATTCAAAAGCCGGAGGTCGACATAGCAGCAAGATTCTGCACCTTCCCACAGTGTAAAAATTAACCAAGCCTGATGCAATGAAAATCTTTCAGATTTCATCAACTCGTCAGAATGACCATCGCCTGACTTAAACTCCATGAATTTGGGGGCATTACAAACCAGGATCAACGTTAACTGTCACACAAGTTTGAACTCTAAATCTTGCAAGAGTTCGATTTGAATAAGACTTAGCCACTTTCATTACAATTTTGTCAGAAGACTTACGGCGCACCCTTGTACGACTGGAGCGACTAAATTTCAAAAGTTCGTATTGGGATGAAAGTGGCTCCATCCATCTCCTATTTCGATTTCAGGCGGAAACTGGAGTGCATCATGCTCCCCCATATTATCACAATGGGCGACTTCTTTTCAGAAGTTCTTAATTGTATGAATGCGGCTGCATCTAGCTCCTATGTCGAATTAATGTGAGAAAAAACCCACTCGTCGGTTAATCAGGTGGGAAATGGAGTGCATCATGCTCTCCCTTAATATCACAATGTGCTACTAAGATTCGCAAGTTCAGAAAGACATGAAACCATCTCCATCTACCTCTTATATGGAATCCCAGCAAGAATAAAGGATTATTTCCAAATCTTTGTGAGAATTCCATAAATACGTGTCCAACTAATTATCACCATGGGCTACTACCAAGGTCCAAAAAAGATTAAACAGACTCCTCCTAGCTGCTATGTGTCTATGCTATGTGTATCTGTGAGAGAAAAATCATTTTCATAACATTTGTGATCATTCGAGAATATATTATGCTCCACCTTAATATCAAAATGTTCTGCTGGTACATGTCCGTGTCCGTACAGTATAAAGGACCAAATTGTCAATGAGTGCATATTTCCTTTTTAATATCGGAATGAAGGCATCAATGACATGGTGTTCCAAGAATTCTGAAAGCAGAATTCTTTCATCTTCCATGCATGATATCCGAGATCAGTCTGCTTGTCAGGAAATTCGAAGGCCACGTGGCCTTCGAATTTCCTGTGGCCCTGTACTATGTAGGTCGTGGCCTACATACTACAGGGCCTGGTTGTTTTCTGCTCGGACATCATATCCTCTGATATTCCGTTAGGCTCAACATTGTATTTCTGGAACTCCTCGACAGAGCCATGGTGCTCGTCAGGTATGTAAGATGAAACCCTTTTGTGGATTGAGGTGTTGTCGTCATGAATTCCAATCAGAAGTCTAGCATCACCAATGAGGACATTGCCGAATTTTTAAGGAACCAAATGCTTGTCAGAACTCAGCAGCAAATATCTTAAGCGGTATTTTGCAGACACTTTGAGCGAGAAAAGGGTCGAACCTACCTGCTGCTCTGATTTGACTGAAAAAGTTTTCTAGACAGTCTCTTTTGACGTCATGCCTCAACTAAAAGCTATGTGAGTATTTCTCAAAAGTAAGGATGCAAGCTGATGGAAAGAAAGTTGCCTTTTTGGAACGGTAGACGAGACCCTTTTGCTTTCGTCTCGTATAGTGATCCAATGTAGCTTCTTCCTCTGGGAATTAAAAGCTATATCTCATTGATTTGTTAGGGTCGATAGGAAGCCTTGAGTTGAACACATCGAAATAAGAATCTGCCAAACCGATGAAGTCTGCTGTCTCTGATTAATATTTCTAGTAATATTTCAGTAAGTAATATTTCAGGGACTCTGCAACTGTATGGGACAGTTGTGCAAGCAGGACAAACTCTTTTCTTCTCAACACTAACAGTGTAAAATGGGAAATTCCGATTCTACAGGGTGGGCTTTAGGTTCGAATTCAAATTTTGGTGAGGTGTTACGCGTAAACGGTTCATTGAAACAGAACAAAACTTTCTAAAATAAAAACGTAAGGATCGTCTCAGAATCTCCCTGGCCTCCAGGATGGATCATATTAAATAATCCAATGGGTTAAGGTCCGGTGATGATGGTCATTTTTCCCACTTCATGAAATCCGGAAGTTCCTTCTGGTACCACTCCTGAGTCATCTTGGCCTTGTGAGCCAATGCAGAGTCTAATGCAGCGTCCATTAGGCTGCCTCGAAGAAACTATTATTCAAGGGTTTGGTAACTGGCTCTAGAACATCTCCAATGCAGGAAGTCGCCTTGATTTTTCACTCCAGATGGAACAAAAGTCAACCTCTTGCGACCACAAAAGGATCCTCCAACAAAGACACAACACTTGAATGCTTCTGTGTCCTTATGGTCCTCAAACTGTCATCTGAAATAGCAGATCGCATGGACCCGATTGTTTTGGGACTTGTGCTTTTCTACAATGAAAAAGCTTCTCATCGGTAAAAATGACTGATTTCCACATGTCACCAGTGAATCACTTCAACGAAGTCTTCCACTTTCGCTTCTGCTCATTGGAAAGGAGCTGGCTTTTCACTTTGATGAAAGGATCAAGGTTCTTCTCCAAAATTGTCCTCATGGTGGACCTTGAGACGTTCAGATCTTTTGACAGTTTTCTCTGTGACCGGTTTGGCAAAACGAAGTTTCACATTTTTAGTTCTTGTGAGTTTTCTTGTGAGGGTCTTGGTAATACGCGTCCAATCTTCAGTCGGTCCTTGAAAGAGCGAAGTTCATTTCAATGAAGAACAAACTCTGAATTGTCCTTTTCACAAATTATGAAGACAGGACTAAGGGCTTTCAGATGCACATCTCCGAATTTTTAAATTGACTCGCGTTTAGGAATTATACCTCGAGAAAATTTGTATTCGAACATAAAGCCCACCTTGCATGGCAGAACTTCAACTCCTGGCAGTCTGTAGCAACCAATGACTGAAGTACATCCCAGTTCACTGTCACCCCAGAGGGCAGGGCGAAAGATCAAGGAAATTATTTCTCAAGAGATGAGGTGCATCTGCAAAGCATTGGTTCTCAAGAGATGGGACTTGGGAGTTGGGAATGGATGTATTCACCCCGCAGAGAGGGTTTATGACCGCCCAAATCGCTCACAACTGCAATGACTGGAAAGTTTGCTGCAATGCACAAATGCTCGTGAAAACCATAACCAGCACGAGTTGTTAGTGTGGTCCCATACATGGTATCTCCCTTGGCATCGTAACAAATTGGAGAATCTATCTTCATTTCATCATAGCTCCGGCAACGGACTCGATCTCTTTCAGGCATGAGATCCGCATGGTATTTCATGTACTTGACTGTCGGTCAAAATGCTTGGTTCATGCGAGATACTGTTTAACCATCAAAGACCTGACACATAGCAAAGGACGATCACGATAACATAAAGGACGATAACATTTTTCACGTATTCACATGCCCTGTTGGACATGACTTTGAGTGGCACGGCTCGAGTCAAGTCATTATTATTCCATTTCCTAGGGCGGGATTTCCCACTTTGAATGAGTTTCACTCGAGTGCCAGTGAAGGGTCACTGAATTGTGTTTCTTTTGGTCCTTCTGGAGTGTTGTGATGACGCTATTTTTCTTTTCTTTCTTCATTCGCATGCGTAAAAAGTGCTTCCGCCTCAGCTGGCGCAGCTTTCCTTGAGCAATTTCTAACTTTTTCAACAGCTGGGCTGTTGAAACCTTTAATGGCTGGGATCCATCACTCTTCATTTTCATCTCTCTTTGTTTCAACTCTATTTGATTTACTTTCATCCACCATTGCACCGGTGAGATTAGAGCTGGCCTGACAGAGCCATGTAAAGATGGATCACACGCTCCTGCATCATCCATTTCGAGGTTGACGCCAGATGAAGCATGAAAGACCAAGGAAAGCAAATGCATCATTTCTTAGGATCTTTTTCTTGTCAGGATAGCAGTCCTTCAGGAAGTGGCGCGAGTAGATGTTCGCCGTCTTTTGGCATTCAAGGACACCTGAAGCTTTCATCCATTCTCCTCTTCTTTCAAAATAATTTGGGAAGACATGAAACTTCTCTATTCTGCCGTTACGAAAGGACGCCCACAACCAGAAACCACCCAGGCTTTTCCACTTCCTTGGCCCATGATTCTAATTATACTGATCCATACAGTTGTCCCTGTCCCGAACTTTCGGTAAAAATTAGGCAGAGGAAAAACAAAAGCTCACCTGTCCCAAGAGCATGAAAACGCTCTATCGCCTGAGACTTCAACATCATTGAAGTGAAAGTCAGAGGTGCTTGAACAGGTCCGCTTTCTTCTATTCCTTCCCCATTGGTCGACTGGATATATCCCTAGTAGCACATAACATTGAATCAACACTGACTGATATTGATTCAACATCCGGATGTTGAATCAACATCAATCAGTGTTGATTCAATATTATGTGCTACTAGGGATGATCTCAGGCCCTCGAGTTACCTGCAAATTTACAGTGAACACATAAGAGGTAAGTCAAATAGTTGTTTGCAAGTCTTACACTCCCAATAACGTATACGTAACGTAATAATGATGACTTGCGCAGAATGTTCATGAATCACTGTGAAAATGCACGACCTGCAGCGAATGTATTTTGTAAGGCAAGATTATACATGTAGAAATTGTTTGAAATTTGGGCACTATGATAGCTTCAAAAAATAATAAGGAGAATCCTTTATTGTGTATTTCGCTCGGACATTCATGCAAGAGGAACGTCACATATTCCAGTTTTCGAGTCAAGTGAAAAATTGATTCAAGCGAGAAACACCAAGCTGCACTCGAAAACATAGGTGAGTCTCTTTTGTAAGCGGCACTACAGATACTTCCAGCGTCCTATGACGTCACATACGAGCTAGCCTACTTAGGGTCTCACAACATGTTCCGCTGGCACCTGCGTGCCAAAGAATGACGTCATTCTACCCTTTCACAGCCATGGGTGCATGCAGAGACATGGTAAATATACCTAGACTAGACATGGCAGTCGAAGATTTCACGCCGATTTGAAGGGCTGGCGGCCATTACTGATGGCGTCAAGGAGAGGATGAGGCATGGGATTCACTGAGGCGCACATGGTCAAGGTGTTCAGGATTCGTATACTAGACATGGCAGTCGAAGATTTCACGCCGATTTGAAGGGCTGGCGGCCATTACTGATGGCGTCTTCCTCTCCTACTCCGTACCCTAAGTGACTCCGCGTGTACCAGTTCCACAAGTCCTAAGCATATGATACTTTCTGGTGACTGACCCAACCCATAGTCCAGAATGTTACTACTTAGACCGAAATATTGTATGGACCCTTTTGCGGGGTCTAACCTCAGGTGTGGCGGAATTTTCATAGCCTGCTGAACAGCCTCATGTAGACCCAGAGCCTAACGGCATGGGGAACTGATAATACGCCCACTTATTATTGAGTGCAATGAAAATAAAGACGGAATAGGTGGCATTAATCAATTTTCAAAATACCATGCATCGTCTCTGAAGACAGGTAGGCCTAGGTCTAGGCCTACGCGGTCTTCTTGGAAAGCGTAAAACTGTGTGTGACGTCATGAATTGGAAAGTTATGCGTTTATTGGTCGATTTGACGCCATGAGCGATGGCGGCTGACCCTTCTAATCGGCGTGCGGCTACCTGGCTTTCTCCATTGGCCTGTCCAGTCTTGGTATAAGTGACGTCATGAATTGGAAAGCTATGCGTTTATTGGTCGATTTGACGCCATGAGCGATGGCGGCTGACCCTTCTAATCGGCGTGCGGCTGCCTGGCTTTCTCCATTGGCCTGTCCAGTCTAGGTATATTTACCATGTCTCTGGGTGCATGTATACGTCCGCTACTTCAAGGAGGCATGATCCTTTGTCCATAGTGCAGGAAGTGAAAATAAATCGAAGCGAGAAAAACCCACTCGTCAGATAATCAGGCGGGAAATGGATGCATCATGTTCCATCACAATATCACAATTGTATACTAATGTTTGCAAGTTGTCAATGACATGAAAGCTTCAGCATCATGCTTTAATGTCGAATACAGGTGAGGAAAAACCCACCAATTGCATAATTAAGAGGAAAATGCTCCACCTTAGCATCACTATGGTCTACTAAATTTTGCATGCTCCCATTAATATGAAAGCGGCTCAATGTAGCTCCTTTATGGATTTCCAGCAGAAATAAACGATTATTTCAAAACGTTTGCCAGAACTCCAGAAGGCATCATCCTGCCCCCAAGTATTACAATGGGCGACCACATTTCAAAAGTGAAAATAAATCGAGCGTTCCTCTCACATAAATTCATAACCTTTACTACATAGGTGATTGTATATGATCCATATTACTGGCATCTTTCATAAAACTGACATAAGCCTGAACAATTTTCTGCACAGGGGGCTTAAAACGAATCTCAGCAGCAAAAAGGTTAATAACGCGATAGTGCCGAGCGCCCACGGAAGGAGGAGTCCTTTTGGTCCACTGCTACAAACGGCTGGAGAAATAGACGCTCCATAACTCAACTAGAGGCACACAGAAATGAGAGGATGACGGGTGCTGCCATCTCTGTTGAGCGAACCAGAGCGGGAGTACCAAATACGAAAGGACTTTACCTGACTAAATCTCCCACCTTTTGATCTCTGCGAGAACCATCTCAATTTAATCGTCTCTGCAACTTTAGGGACTGCTCCCAGGAGGTCTACAGGATCGGCGAGCAGCGGATTCACTTATGTGATGTTTTGGAGATGGTAACAATGGGTCTAACGTTAAGCCCAAGATAGGCCTAGGCCTAAAGTTAGGCCAGATTTCTTCTTAGGCCTAAGCCGCACTAGAAATATATTCGTACCTCGAAGAATCAAGTGCAAAGTGGCAGTAGCTTTCTGCATATCCGGACTGAGGTATATGCTCACCACCCCTCTCGACGCCCACGATATCCATAAGATGTCCCGCCGGCGAGGCCACCACACGATCCATGTCAGCACGAGTGAGATGGCACTAGAGATGGAGTATCAGTCTTGGATGCCTGGGACCCTGGACACCTGATTACTTCTTGTGACATTTCTACTGCCCTTGACATATGGGCGAAGTGCGGATCAAGCAGATCCTGCAACGCATTGCTGGTTTCCAATGAAATATGCAAGCCTTTGATACTCATGCAGAGGATTTTAGGTCCTCCCCCTGTTCGCCGCACTCCCCGCATTCCTCGTGTGAAGTCAACCCTTTTGACTCGCACAGCGTGGGCATGGAAGGGCAGGATGGAATTATTCTGGAGAAACATGAGAGTTGATTGAAGAACGATAGATGAGGGAATAATGGAAAGGAAAAAATGAGAGGGTGGAAGGACTAGGAAGAGGGAGCATCGTTAGTGCAATATGGGTTTTCACTTTCTTTCATTATCCTGCTTTCAGAATTTAGTGTGGGCAAATGGATGTAGAGTTGTGTGTAGGTATGATGATATGATAATGTGCAAAAGGTGATTCCGTAAATGTTTAGAATCAAAAGAATATCAATTTAAATGCTTTTTTTTTTTAAATAGTTATTAAAGGTGTGTTAGGCAATTATGCAGTTTCCAAGCATTAGTTTCAGGCAAATGACTTTGGGCCACTCTGAATATTGGGCTATTTCTCATGGCACAAGCTTCTGTTGGTCTACAATTATTTTCATTGACTTCAAGGGCTAGTGTGTTGCCTTACTTTGCTGTTTGGCCAAATGAGAATACACTAATAGCTGAAATACATTGAATCAGTGTTGTCATATCATTTGTTGTAGCACATGGATATTGAATTAATATTTCTGTAGGGGTTGCAATTCAATGCCGAATGAGGCTGGGGACTAAAACATTAAGTGAATTATCATACCTGGATCAATCTCCTTCAGAAAGGTCTGACACTTTCAGGCATTCGATATTTGTATTTTAAAATCATTCCTTTTTTTGTCAGCTCTTTCCCAGGAGTGTCTGCTTAAAATCAATATCCTTGTAATACCGAAATGCATTACAAGAATATTGTTCTTCACTGTTCTCGGAGAAGGTTGTCTGACAACTAGCATCACTACCCATGCAGGTAGTTTTGTGGTTATTATCAGTAATTACATAATTTAGGCATTTATGTTGCCTAATTGCAATATGACCTTAACATTTTTAGTGCAAGTAATCTGAAATGAACAAAAAATCAAGGTGACTGAATCCCATGTTAAATACATCAAAGTGAATGGTTGCAAATGTTACCTACAGGCATTATGAGGATATGCTTCACATTGGCATGCCACATTACCTAACTGGATGGGGCTTAAACTGCTTGGCAAACTGCATTCAGTTGTAAATCCTGTAGATTCCTGATGCTCTTTAATGTAACCCAACCATTTCTCTTTAGGTCCTGAAGGATATCTAGAGGCACAATAACATTGCATTTCTCTCCTCTTATTGGCAAAGGAACCATCACTGAAGTCCTCTTTATCTTTGCCAGGTTAGACCTGGTTTGGCATATTTCCTTTCAACCTTGCACTTCTCTAATTTCACTATTCCCCTCTTTCTGCTGAACTTCTGCACCTCCACCTGTGCTCAATTTGTCAAATTTCATGTATGAGGTTCATGGTGAATGGACTGTCTGCAGGTTTAAAATTCATATTTTTCAGGGAAAGTCAAATTCAGACATGTACTGTTTGAACAGTGTTACAATACTTAGCAGTGGAATGGGCTTGGAACGCTTAATGATTCTTCACATTTGGTCTTATCCTGGCCTTCCTTATTTCCTTTCAACTTTGTCTCTGTTCTGCTCTTGAATGCCTCTTCATGCCCTGCTGAACTTCAACCCAAGTACTTAATCCTTGTTTTACATAACCATCCATTGCCCATCCCTTTATACCTCTATTGCACAGATTTTTGCCTCCTTCATCGCTGAATGAAAATTGTGCTATCAGCATTTCTCAGGATGCATATCAGGATAAGACAGGTGATATTTTTTAATGCCAGTCCTTACATTCACAGGGGAAGAGGGTGGTCAAAGAGAGGAAGACAATTGTCGCAGAATACTGTGGCTACTGGGATAAGAGAGATGAGGAGCAAAAAATAATAATGCAAGTCAATCATTGTTAGGGACAGCTAACCTTTGACAGTATAACAACTGTTCCGGTGTCTCAGAACAGTAGTTCAGAGCCTGACATGATCAGGGCACCTCCAGCTACATGGAATCACTGACAGGACTTCAATTAACTTGAAGTGAAAGTCAACTGCTTTCCTGATGGGCTGTTTTTGGTATCACAATATTGGCAGTTATGTCATTCCAATAGATGCCCATTGCAAATGGAATCAGAACATAGTTCAGCAGATCTGGTTCATATCCCTCTCGGTGGGCATACGGCACAGGTGACAGTGGTTCGAGGTGGCAAATAGTGCGTGGCCAGGATCCCCTTGCAATCGAAGAAAACGAGTGCCATGATTTTATCTGCAGCTCTGGCCACTCGGAACTTCTTGGGCGGTGGTGAAGCTGATTAAGATAGACACTCATCGCTATTGGCCTGCTCCACCTCCGTTTAGGTGTCCTCGCCCGTGAAACTCCACAGCACGCAGAAACGAATGGCGCAGCACTGCTCAATGTCCGTCTATCACTCTCATAACGACGGCGACCCCAAGACAGATCCAACCGAGACACGCACCAATCACGACTGCTACACAGACTAGGAAAACTCTCGCGAACCTGCGAACGAGGTTCGCGGGAACGGAGACGCACGGGCGGCCCGCTTACATATCCTTCCCGGGAAATTCCAATTTGTCGCCTCAGGTTCGCGGGGAAAAAAAAAAAGTCCTACACTGCTGCTGCAGTGTACGCGCAACCCCCACAGTACAGTATCCCATGTAGGAAATTACCGTTTCTCCAGGATTCGATCACGTTGCTCCAGGAAGCGGTACAGCTGCCTTTTTTTAAAAAATCATTTAAAACAGCCCTTGTGTATTAAAAAGAAAAGTTTTCTTGTGCGTGTTCGTTCTTGAGTCTGACGCGGTCCGTGATGCGAATATGCGAAACACTTGGTTAGGATTCCTTCCCCTCGACACCACCTCAAAAACGCATGGAACCGAGAGTGATGCTTCCATCATTCTCCATTTTCACTAGCTTGACACGATATTCGGGACGAAGCGCTTTACCGGAAGAATAGCCTTTACTCTTATATGGAAAGGAGTGGACGATGGGAAGATACTGGAATATGCACTGACAATGCGTCCCTCTGAACATTCACCTGGGTTCGACGGGAAGGCAAAGAGACAGACTCAAAGCTAACCCCATCGCGCCTCCCCTTTCTCCCTGGAATCTTTCAAGCAATAACGGGAACTTGTCTACAACCCATTAATTGTCTGCCGTCAGATTGTCTACCTGTGGTAGTTTTTCTTTTTCAATTTCTATAAATAGAGCTCCATCCAATGTCATACGATCCACATGGATAAGGAAGGTTTCGGCCATGCTAAAAAATTCACCCAGTGCTAATTCAATACATATTTTTAAGTTGAAATGCCAATTTCATAGACGTACAAATGTACACGTCATTTGGAAAAGTCGGTTCATTGAGTAAAAACCTACTACTAACGTGTGGAGTCCTCCTCGTGCCCATGGATGAGCAGAGGGGAAGAGTCCCCGAGTTACTACGCCGAGTAGTAATAGCGGACCTCCTCTCGCCCCTTCACGCCCTCACCTCTGCCCTACGCAGCAGTCCGCCTTGAACCTCCGGCCAGACAGCACGCAGCAGTCCGTCTTGAACCGCCGGCCGGACAGCACGTGCGAGTCCGTCACGAACCCTCGGCCGGACAACACGTGGGCGCGTGAGTGCGCCAGGACCCTTCGGCCGGACGACACGTGGCGTGTCGAGAGACTTCGCTTCTCCCTCGCTANATTTACCATCTATAAGAACACGCAACCTTCTTGATTACCATCCGACCACATTGGGTCTGATCCCCATATGTAGCGAGGCATTCGTGCCCCATATCTTGTGACCCCCTGGGGTTCGCTACAAACGGTGCACGGGACGCAACGTTAGTCTGGTGAATACGTGCAGGACCACTCGAGGCTGCACGGCGAGCTCAGTGGAAGATTTCTTTGAGATCAGCAAACCTACGCACTTGAAAGCTTGGTGCGAAATGTAGTAAATCTTTGCATGTTCTGATGAGCCTCATAATTTCTTAAAATTTGAATTCAGTTCATCAAGCTGGGAGAAAATGCTATGTGTAGTAGATTGAGGACATTTGTCTTCTTCCTTCCAAGATGGAATTCATTCCATTTCTCAAACAGCATTGAGTATAGAGAGAGAGAAGGTAACTGCATGTGGAGTGAGGTGCTGGGTTGCAGAAGAAAGATAAGATACCCAGCTACCCTTCAATTGAGAAACATTTTATCTGTGGAATACATTGTTGTGAAGGATAACACGGAATACTCTATGGCTATGCGAGTCAGACATGGAATGTCAGGAATTTTTGTCGTGGAAGCATTCTGCCAGGTTCCCATGGTAGCTAACTCACCGTTGAAAAATCAAAATAAATTAATAATTTTTGGCCTACCCACCAATCAAATTGTAGCTGGCATTCTCAACCTGCTGGAGCCTGCCATTGCCAGTGAGAGCCTGTCTCTTTCAGTGGCCATTTCCACATGACATTTCCTGAGGCTATTGACTTCCTAAACATATATTTTCAAACTACAAATGATATGTCAAGAAAGATTAAGATGTTTCCTTGTAAAATTTTTAAACCTACATGTAAGCTGGCGCTGGAGTGATTCCACAAGAAAATTTTTCTGCTGTGCCATCCTATACTGTATAGGATGGTAATGATAGATGCACCCCACATCCTGGTCAGCAGAGATTTGGCAAAGTACCAGATACTTAGCCTAATTTAATAGCTCATTCTGGAGTATTTTTTTTCCTTCAGTTTCAGATTTTCCTGATATTTCAATTTGGCTTGATTAAAGTTTGAGGACTCCACCACATAAACCACATTCAAACTATCACTTTTCAGGAGGTTCATTATGCTGAGCCTCTTCCTCAGAAAACCATACCTCTTGATAATTCAATGTATAACAAGCCATAATGAAATATCAGAAACTCTGAAACATAGAAAAGAAGTAAAATGAAAGGGCTATCCCACACAGCACAGGTATATCCCAGAGATATCCCCCTGGGACAAGTGCGATATCCCAGAGACAAGGAGTAGGGACTTCTTAGGGATATCAAAATGTCTGGGCCCAATGACAACCCAAGGATGTCCCTTTCTTGAAGAAATAGCACAACCCAGAGATGTCCCAGGGATATCCCCTTGGGGCAAGTCCCAGACGTTACTTGTGGGGACATCTCAGGGATATCACAATGTCAGGTGAAGACATCCCAAGGATGTCTCTTTCTTGCAGCACAAGTATATCCAAAGGATGTCCCAGAGATATCCCATTGGGACAAGTGAGAAGTCCCAGGTAGTACATGTAGGGGCCTTCCTATCTGCAATGAACTCATTTCCTATTGCACAGGAGAACCCTTTGCTTTTGTAGATGTTCCTATTTTATCTAGGAACACCTAATCTAAAGTTCTTGATTGATTGAAGAGTGACGATTAAGGGGAAGGAAAATACCGCTCTTAAAGGGGGCCCCATCATAGGAGACACATCTCCACGGGACGAAATTGAGCACTTTTACACGAGGGGTCTTGAATTATATGATGTAGTCTCATGTCTTTCAAACAGTAGTGGGCTCAGACCTCCAACAAGTATAGTTGTATCCAGACATGCCAATCAGACATCATTAATGAGAATATAAAGGAATAAATTCAAATTTGGACCAAAGTTTTCCTAATGTATAGTACAAAAATCCTTACTTGTCTTCAGGACAAATCAAGTAGATGAATTTGATGGAAAATATCTGAGGTTGTAGATCAAGGCTCACAGGAGACATCTACTGTCGAAGCTATGCACCTGACTGAAGGCAACAGAGAGCGCTGAAGATGCCTAAAGACATCCTTCTCAAGATATTGAAAAGTGTTCGACTGAAGATGTCTTCAAGATATCCCCTCCAGCATATCCAGAAGCATTCGACTAAGGATGTCTTAAAGATATCCTGAAAGGGATATCTCTAAGATATCAACTGAAGATGTCTAAAAGACGTCCCAAAGACATCCCTTATGGTATGTCCGAAAGATGTCTTCAGGATATCCTATAAAGACATGGGGACAAGTCATCCAGTTAGGGACATCCCTGTGCTGTGAGGGATGGGAATAAGCTAGTGATTACCTTGTGGTTTGGCACATCTCTGCTTGCAAAGAGGAATGTATTTTTGATACCCCGTATACACCTCAACCAAACCAGTTGCTGTCAATTTGAAATATAATAGTGGTGAGCAAGTTTCCTGAAACAAGTTTTAATCCAAACCAAACCACAACTAATACAACAGGAAATATGCACATGCATTTAGCTCACTTGTGATACTGCTCAATATCCTGGGCCCATACATAGCTCTTTTGTCATGACACTGCATTAAAGTAGAATGAAATTTAGCCATATTCCAGATCAAGCATGAGATTTAAAGTGAATTAAGGTTGTGGAATCCATTTTATTGCACTGACATTCCTTGCAAAGAAAAGAACTTCAATGAAACAGGAACTTCACAGCAAGCTTGGAGAATTCACCAAAATAAAATTGCATGCACAATTTTAGAAAAATCCCTACAAAACTAAGATGGCAGTTCAACATGTGGGTAGACATTCCTCACTTGAAGTGGCCAAGTAGGCAATTAACATTCCTCCAGGGAAGTGGCACTTAGATCAAAACTAAAAGCCACATATAATCAACTAACACATTCAGATGGTGCAATGCTACCTTATTCAGGTCGATGGTGATTTTTCCAAAAGAGTTACAATCATATTATGAGGGGGAAGGAGGGAGATCCTAAAGCTGACTAGGACATTCATATTCATGAGTACACTGGTCCAGATCTGTGAGAAGATAGGTGTGACTTGAACTTTATTTTGCCTTTCCTTGCGCAGCAACAGCTTCCATAGCCTTGCGCACTGTCTCCTCATCCCCAAGGAATTGCATGGATTTCAGTGGATGCATGTTTTCATCAAGTTCATAGACGAATGGGATCCCCGTCGGAAGATTCAGTTGCATGATGGCTTCATCCGTCATCTCTGCAAGAGATCAGCACTTGTAAACATCATAACACATTTTCCATTTCATATGGGAACATTAGGTTATGTAGCAAGTTAAAAAATTCTTATACTGGGTGGCAGAAAATAGTTAAATTAGTTTTTGTCAGATTTTCTATTTCTAAGGTAAGTAAGGATAAACATAACATACTCATATCAAATATAATACAAAAATTTCCTATTCCATTGAAATTAATTTAATCAATATCAATGTCAGTGGTAGCAGTTAATGTTATAAGAAAGCAGGGCAAAATATATTGCTCCCAGATGAACTGTGAATTCCAGGTAAGCAGAAACAAGATAGAAAAACAAAAACAGTCTGCTTAAACAAACTATTTTTAATAGTTATTAATATCACCTTGAACAAGGCAGTGATGTTACAAATCTATCATCAGAATTTTGTTCAAGCTGAAGAGATTTCACAAATGTCAACCAAGATTTTGGAACTGCCGAATCATTTTCTTCAAATCATTACATTTTTTCCATAAAATAGTATTTTGAATATCTCTTGATCATTGTCAAGTAAGACCATGGTGAATTTGGGAAGTAAAAATAAAAAATTAGGAAATTCATTTAAGGTGTAGCATGTCATTTCATATGCCCAGGAAGCAGCTAGATTAAGGGCATACACATAGCTAGAGGTTAAAAAAATCTTGCAGAAAAAAATGCAAATTTTCACATCACTTTCATAAATTATCTGCTCCTGGATCATACGGTTGATTTTGGTGAAATGAATCTTAATGGAATAGGAAGGAGATTTATAATATATGATGTGAGTATGAAATTATTATGATAATATACTTGGAAATGTCAAACAGGTGACTTTTTCTAGAAGTCACCCTGCAGAATGGAATAGTAGAATGCACACATTTTCACAAGAGCATATTCTGATTGGAACCCAAAACATACGATCCAAGTGTTTCACAATGCCACGGAGGCTGTTCCCATGGGCAGCAACGAGCATCATCTTTCCTTGTTTGATCTGTGGTACAATGACATCATTCCAATATGGCAAGGTCCTTTCAATAGTGAGCTTGAGAGATTCAAACATGGGGAATTCAGCAATTGAAGGGCCATCCTTGTAGCGGGGATCTTCCACAATGATTTTATAGTATGGGTGAGATTCTTCCATTGGTGGAGGTGGAATGTCAAAACTCCTCCTCCAGATTTTCACCTAAAAAACAATCATAATGTTATTACCAATTGTCAAGAAATGAATGGTGGCCAGAAAGTTTTTCCCACTTTCCAGCCATTTGCACATTACCAAAAAATTATGAGCATGTGAATATTTGACATTTTGAAAATTCTGTGTTCACAGGAACATATTCAACTTCAAAACTGTGTAATATGAACTTACCTGCTTCACACTTCCTTTCCTATGCTATAAAAAGAACATTAATTTCCATTTCCACAGTTGACTGCATAAAGTAAAACTAACTGCAAAAATTGCTACTTCATGAAGTAATGCAATGGGGTCAATGACACTAGAAGCTCAGAAGACAACACTTAAAAGTGTATTTAAGTGTCATCTAGGAAAAAAATGTATAACCAGTAGATCATAGCTTTTTAAATTTCTTTGCATAGTATGCAAGTTGGAAGAAACTTTCCAGCCACACTGTAGTATTGTTGCTAGGTATCAGAAGTCACCATTCCTCTTGAAATTGATAAATCAATAGAGGCCAACAAGAAGAGTTTAATCTTAGCTTTTTTAGGCTTCCCCCTTATTTTACATTGGAAGAGGGAACAGGTGGTCTAACTGCTCTGCAGGGACTGGAGCCCCAGTCCATTTATACTTTTTGGATAATTGCTCATAGCCTCAATTCAGGACAAAAAACTCACTTGAAACACTAAAAAGGGTGTTGAATACATATCAGTCCAGGCAGAGTGCAAGCTTCACAAAAATGACTGTAGTAAGAGTAGAGATATATTGGTTATGCATTGAGCTTTATTTTCTTTTGCCCCACTCTATAAATTTAAAAAATTAAAAATGGGAAAGGGGTTTATAATAGGGCAGTTTCAAGGTACAACAGGACAGGAATAAAATGCTTTCCACTGGAGAGAATAGCAAACACAGCCTATTGTATCCCTTTATCAAGGACATTTTTCATTTGATGCTTTGACAGTTGTGCATACTCCCCCTGGATTTGCAGACTACATGGAAAATACTCCCTTATTAAAGTGTTAAGTAATCAACTTACTCCTGGACCCAGAAAGCAAAAATTACTTCCAACGGGACAAACTATGCCATGTGTCCTGCATTAATTGTTAGTTGATGTTGGAATTCTATTATCACAGTATCTTTTAAGTCTTCACTACTCAGGTCTTTTGCCTGAAATAAAAGTTTTAATTTTTGCAGAAAATGCATGAATGAACAAATTTAACTAAAAAAAACCCATTGTCATTAAGGACATCTTCATTCTGATGTCACAGGGCATATGACTCACTTGTTCTTCTCCATGCTTTGCAGCAGTTTCTGCTTTGTTCAAGCCAGTTAAAGCTCCATAGTGTCTCTCATTAAGCCGCCATGTCTTCTCAACAGGGATGTTGGTCTGGGCAATCTCTTCGAGAATCACATCCAAAGTGTTTTGGGCTCTCTTAAGCACTGAGGTATGAGCAAGGTCAAATTTGTAACCTGCTTCTTTCAGGGCCTTCCCAGCAGCATGTGCCTCTTGCACTCCTGGGAGAACAGCATCAAAATGAATAGAAGACATGCATCAATGAAGCTGAGGGATAGAGAAAACTGAAAATTTGTAGCTATCCATGGAACCACATATTTCCTTCACAAGAGAAACATTCTCACAAAATTTTTCATTGTTTCTTTTAGCCTAATGGCAAGGGAAGGCAGCTGAGTATATAATCCACCTTTCTCTTGGGCTACCTAGTACTTACTCATGTTATTCTGAATACTTTTCTGACTAAAGACACAATCATATATACACAGGAGAGTCAAATTCAAATGAACATGGAACTTTTTCAGAAAACATGAGAAATGTCAACATTAAAGTTAAATGGACCATACACATTAAAAATAAATATCTCACTGATTACTGCAATTTATCACAATTAATTAAAGCTTTATTTTCCAGGAATAGTCCAATTCCAAAGCCATGGAGGAATGCTTGAAAATTAAGTATTAATAACAAATGAATTCATTGAAATTAAAAATATCAGATGCATAAATATGAAACAGAATTGATCAATTGAAGGGAGATACATGACAAATGAAACTAAGCAATTCTATGAACCTGCAAGTTTTTTACATTTCAACCTTTACCATTAATAGCTTTGAAAATTAAACAACACTCACAATTGTATCTAAATATATTAAGGCAACATGGGAGAGTTGCATGAATGGGACCTAATGTCAATTCAAGAAATATGATCAACTAAGAATAGGTATAATTATGCATTCCTACTTAATACATTTGCTTTGAGCACCTAAAGCTCCTGGCCAGTTTCACAGGCATAAAAAGAAAAAAATCGTTATTGGCAGCATCTGGAACCACAAAGGATGTGAAAAAAAAAACAATAAAAGAACACCTGCTGGCCAGTGCAGCTGATACTTGAACTATATTGTATCACCTCAATGTTGATTAAATTCTGATTTTTTTCAACAATTTACGCTTGTTTACTGTAAGTTGTTGTTTATATAAGTGAATGTGTTTAACAAAAAGGTCAAATGTCATCAACGATACAAAACAATAAACCTAAACTTAAAATTCAGCCTGGATAATGTCAATATCTCTACTTCCATAATGACCAATAAATTTACCTTTTTCACTAAGATCAGCATCGAACCAGCCACAGAACCTATTCTCCTGATTCCAAGTGCTCTCTCCATGTCTGACCATCACAATCTTGTGCACCATTGTGGCAGCTCCCAAGGAATTGCGCCTGAAGAAAGATTATTGCAAACATGCTCATCAGAATCTCTATAAAATTGAACCTAGGGCTAGCTTAAGATGCTAACACTTAGGCTTAATGTTACGCTAACCCCTTAAGATAGCCTACCAAGAGGCAAAAACTTTGGTTATTTCAGTTTAATAACTAATACAAGCAAACGCTCTCTACTTCTACTGCTACTACTACACAACTCTCTTGAATTCTGATTCTAAATCACAACATAAAAAGTGACCTTCACCGTGCCGTACAGGGAGACGGAAGGACACCAGGGCAAAGAGATCATGCACCGGAGTGGATGTATGCGGGTAAAGAGAAAGCGTCTGCTACAAGGATCATGCGCTGTCGAGCGCACATAGCGACATCTAGAATGGGAGAAGCGAAATGCCTCATTGCCATTGAAAGCAATCTCAAGCTAAGCCAAACCTTTCAAGCTGGACGGACTGCAGTTCACAGGTCGTTATTTGAGCGGGAAGGACAATGATTTCATACAATTAGTGACTGCAGACATCAGTTCATTCATAGCGCAAAATGACTCCTGCAGGTACGTTATCAAACAGAAATGCGTTAAGACCTATAAGTTAGGCCTATGACCAGCGATGCAAGTCGACATGTAGGAATATAGGAGCAGTAGAAAGAGTGAATGGTTGAATCCCCACCCCTGCAGACATTAACAGCAGGATCCCTCAAAGTAGAAAATTTAATTTCCTGCAGGAAGTATGGGAATGGTACTTCCACTCCCTCTTGGAAAGCTTGCGGGAATTAAAGTTACTCAAGTTGCTAGCCCCCACTGGGGTTGTTTTGATTTTTTTTTTTGTGTTACTGCCTCTGACATAGGGAGGCCTGTAATGGCCAAGCAGTGATTCCAGGCAGTTTGAGCATAATTTTAGTCTCAGTCTAGTTTAAGTCCAGTTTCAATTCATCTCCAGTTATTGGAAGCCCATTTTACTTAAGAATTTACTTTGATATGATACCAAAATTGGAATTGTATTCAGTAATACTGATCATTCATGGAAAAGTTTGAAAAAATGTGCTGAATTAATTACTAGATATGAAGGACACTGAAATATCGTGTAATTTCTTAAGAAAAATGAAATTTGACTCCACTTCAAATCAGGGTTGGCATGATGGGAGTTCTCAATATTTGCTTCATTATAATATATATATTGTCTTGTTTGTTGCTCAAGTGTATTTCAGCCCAATTATTGAATAACATTCTAATATATGCAGAGGATTACTTTTTTTGGGGGAGGGGGGGGAGGTGTTTCTTGTGGAGTGAAAATTGAGGCAACCAGGAAGTATTTCTAATAACCATACTTAGCTTGCTTGGTGCAAATGGTGACCACCTTTCATGATCCTAGAGTATCATCCTAAAGTATTTGTTTTGGAGTGTCCCTGAAAATCAGAAGGGCCCAGGTCTGAGCAGATCTGGAATTTATTATTGTGAAAATAATTAGGCCTTTTTCTTTTTTTTTTCAGAGTTTTGGTGTTTCCTCCTGTGGATAATTTCCATAGGTTCCTGATACATAAAGTGGCTGAGTATGATTTTCCTGATGTTTTCTCTTTTTCAATTGGTGCTGAAGAGTCTCGCAGGCTTGTTGTTGCCTTTGAGAGTACAGTCTTGAGGTCAGTATAACCAAAAATTATGTTGTCATACTTTAAGGTTAAACTAAGTAGTTTTTCAGCAGAATCAGATAGTCAAGCTTGTCGAGAAGAACTATTGGCTTCTTAATGCTTGTTTTCTCCAAATCCAGTTAGAATTTTGCTTGTAGTGTGCTTCATGATCTTTCAGAAGTTTCTTTCCAAATTATCTGTTCTAATGCTCTTTTTTCCCTTCCATGTTTTGACAGACAACTGAGAAAATCGGATTTGCAGTCCTCAGAATTGTTACAAGGATTGAGAGAGAAGCTGGCTGATAAATTGGGTTCACAGGATAAGGCAGATGATAGGGAGAGGAAAGGTGAGTTGCATCCTGCATTGCACAATCTGTCACCTTTTGATTTGTTTTAAAATAAATCAACTCCTGAAACTATTATTGTCTAACATAAGATTCTTAATTCCAGGGAGGAATGCCTGTGGCATATATCGTCCCCCCAGAGCCAGGTTATCACAAAAACAGAGCCCATCTCCTTCAAACAGCACTGAAGACAAGAGAGAAGATTTTGTTGGAATGGAAAAGCTTGAAAAACCACACAGGTTGGAAAGTGCAAACTATTGTATTTCACTTGTATTATTTCTTTGATTCTTTCTTTACTTAGCCTGTAACTCTCAGTGCTGTTTATTTCACCAGAAAATTATTTCCTAGGAAGAAGCGGCCAGACATTCAGGTATATGTTCCAAGGGCAAGAAGATTGCAAGAAGCTCAGAAAAATGAAGTATCACCTGAGTGTAAGCCCCTGCAAAAAGAAACTAACATTGATAGCAGTGTGAAACAAATTGATATTGATCAGTTTCAAACAGATGCCAACAGTGACCTTATCCGTGAAAACAAGAGAGAGACAAAGTCTTTGAAAGTGCGAAGAAGGAAGTCTCCTGGAGAAAGCTCATCTCCTTTGAGGCTTAAGTCACCTAGAACACCAATGAGAAGGAACAAAGAAGTACAATTTGGATCTTGTGATGTGGGAGACAATGATGGTGCATGTAACAAGTCTTCTGAACAGAATGTGAAATCAGAAACTACTGTTGTAAAACAGGAACCATGTGCACAAGCAAGGGATTCCTCTTTGCTTGTGGATCAGAGAGACTCTACCTGCTCCTCTGAGAAGATGCAGGCTGATGACAAAGATGTGCCTTTGTTGGAACTTGAGTCAAAATCAGAACTGGATTGTGGTAGTGAAGAAAGGACTGTTTGCAATGGATCAGACCACTTTATTGCTACTCCTGTGATGGATATTGATATGGCTGATAACAGACAGCAGATGGAAGTCCCTACTGATGAGTGCAATCTTTTTGAGAAACAACAACCTGTATCAGCTGTAGATGATGAAGCAGGTTCTATTCCTAAACCCAGGCTTCATCCCCCCAGTCCAAAGGAAGAGAAAAGGGAAAAGCCAGAAGACTCGGAGAATGAGGATCCAGACTCTTGGGAGAAACTTTTTGATGACTCTGGAGACTGCTTGAACCCTGCCTTGCTTGAACAGGTGACTCTTTCTCCCATTGGAGTCTAATGCCTCTGCCTTTACAGGTTCAATGTTTCTCACTGGCTGTTAATTTTAGCTCACCCTTGCAGTTGGAGATGTAGAAATTGACGCACCAAAATTTGACTACTACGAGTATGAAGCCAAGGACCCAACATTCCTGGAGGATGACCTGAGCCATGTTCTTGAAATTTATCAGTTTCCTGCTGAATTTCGAACAGAAGATCTGATCTCTGCTTTCTCCAGCCTCAATAATCAAGGCTTTAATGTGAAGTGGGTTGATGACACCCATGCTTTGGGGATTTTTGACAACCCTGTTAAAGGTGAGTATATTACAAGTCATATTAGCCTGTGCTTAATGGACTGATAATCATGTCCAATATGAAATGAAAGCTTAAAATGCTGCCAATTGACTAAATAGCAGTATAAAAGAGCTTGCTTATGAGGAACCCTGACACAAGAAACACTTGATTTTTTTTATATCTTACATAATTCTATACATTTGTGTTTTATATATTATTCCATATATATTCGTTGCAGCTGAATATCCAGTTTTTGGAGGCACAAGGTCCATGCAGGATGTCACAATATTGAAGCAGATATATTAATATTTTGTCATGAATGGCTTGTAGCAGTGGCAGATGTCTGTAGTTCTTTTATGGAGTGTTGCAAACCAACGTGGAGAGGGAAAGTGAAGTTATCCACAAATACATAACTCTTGCATAAGGCATGTTAATGTTATACTCTACTGACCAGGTGTAAGAGGCTTCCATGAGATCCCATGATAACTCACTTTTTTTTTTTATATGTAAGGGCAATGTTTTTCAACTGATATACTTTGGCACAGTGGTCCATCATCAGCAAAGATTGGGTGTGCTTGAAGGTTTAAGCTTAGTGAGGTGGGAAATGTCAAGAAGAAAAAAATTTTTCCCCATTTCATTAGCCAGAAACTATAGAACAGTATCCAGCCCATACCACAAAATTTCCACTCAGCAATTCCCCATTCCTCTCTGCACCTCTGAGCAGCATTAAAAGAAAATTTTAAGAAATTAAAAGTGTGATACCATTGAAGAAAGGCATTTGAAGAGTGCTACAGGTCAAAAAGTTTAGGAACCATTGACTCAGTTGTTAGTGCTCTTCCCTTGCAGCCAAAGATCTGGTCTGGTCCATTATGCTTTTTTTTTTTTGAGGTAGTAAAGTTAGAATAAAGCAAACTAATTCCTAAAAATTTTCCAAGGTATGATGGAAGTTTATTATTGACTGAGCTAATTGTAATGAGACACCACTAGACAAGTATGTACTTCCTTTAATTAGATCTACGGGTTTTATTTGAAATTTCTATTGAATTTAATCTGTTTTCATATTGCTTGAATTTACACCTTGTCCTCATTCAGAACATTCATATGGAAAGTGTAAATCATGGAAGTGGTCCAAGTTTCTTGTCTCTCTTTGCAGCAACAGAGGCCTTAGCAGTCCAGCATCCCCTGATGAAAGTTCGTCCCTTGTCCAAAGCTACTCAGGCTGCAAAAAACAAAGCCAAGAAATTGGCACCATTCTTGCAAGTGAGCAATTTCTCATTCACTCCTGGCTTCTTTTTTATATGAATGAGTGGATTTCACTGCCTGAGCCTACTTCCTTTATTGGCATAAGGTATGAGAGGCTAAATGGCCCGTTATTGTATGTTACCCTGTCCAAGAATCATATTACTTTCATGGTTTTTTCACATACTATCTGGCCTGTTGAAGGATTCTGGGACTCAATATTCCTGTCATGTGAGAAATAAAGAAAGCCTAGAGATATGCCTACCTTTTGAGTGAAAATATATCTCTCCCCACTCATCATTCATATTTTCATCCTCGGATTATCTGGAGCTGTTTTCTCTCCAGCCCATGAAACCCCGTCCACAAACTTCTGCTGCCTTAGCTAGACGCCTTGTTGGAGGGGCCCTGGGAGTCCGTATTCCAGTACCAAAGCAACTTCAAGACCAGGAAAGAAAACAGCTCATTGAAGCCAAAGGTAACCAATAGGCATTTATAGCTCATTCAATGATTAATTGCCTTCAATTCGATGTTGTAACTGCATGGCTTCTTTTTTCAGAGAGGAAGAAACAGGCTGCAAGACAGCGGGAAGATGCATGGGAGGGAAGGGTATAACTGCATGACATATACCTGCAATATCAGGAAGTAGGACTCTGACCTCATTTAAAATGTTGCACTTGTTTCCAAATGTGGTATTTTGGTGATTTAATATATTATAAATAATGACAAGATCTCTGGGTAGGGAACATGTGATAAATTGAAGAGAACCTGCTAGCTTTCATGTCCTGTTCCCTCCTTTAATGGGTTTAACACAAAGTTTATCTGTCCAAACAAGAGCTTGGGGAAACCATCACTGCTCCTGAAGACTTGGAAATTATTTTCACATATCGAGTGGACTAGGACAGGAAATGCTCAGCGGGATGTCAGCAAAAGTAGTTTCTTTGGGTGAATTTATTTTGTATTAATATTTTTTGCATTTCATCATGGTGAGGTCACTTGGATTTTTAATGCTCATACCAATCATGTTGATGTCGATTTAAACAGACAGAAATCTCGTTTGGGCAGATAAACAATGCAGGTATATGATTTGTTATTGACAGACATGGAAGTTGTGTGAAAATACAGGTTTTTATTTTGAAATGTTGCACTTATTTCATTTTTCTCTTGCTTCTCGTGGCTTTCATAGAACAAGAAAATTCTCACCAACCAATCAATAGAAGCAAGGGACTTGGTCAAGCTAAGCCAATGGACAGGAAGGCTATGAGAAATGAGAGAGAAGCACACCTATCATGAGGTCTCTAGGTTTTTCCTCCTTCCACACAGCACAATCTTACTACTGATCCCACTTCCTTTCCAATGGTTTTTTTTTTATTGGTTAACCTCTGACTTGTCATTACTGATGAAAGTAATTTATTTCTACAAAATATTATGGTAGATCTACTGAAATAATTGGAAAAAACTTTGTACTTCCCTAAGTCTAGATGAATTCGGAGTTGCAGTAGGAAGAACTGAGGTGCCGGTGAAATAATGTTGAAAAGCATACAGAAGCATGCTCTGCAGGAAACCCCCTTGTCAGTAACCATCAGCCAGAGCTCTATATTCTCTTCCTTGTAAGGATGGACACATGCTGTTATGAATCTACCAAATTGTGCAGCCTCCCAGTTCTCCATCTTGTGTTCCATTTTCCTCTTCCCATCAATGGCCTCTAAGTCATATATTGGGTAATTCAAGAAAGAGTCTCTTTCAATGACTTTTCTAATAAACAGAAATTCTTTTTGCGATTCAGGTGTTTGTAATCCAGAGTGGCATGAATTGGGGCTTTGCAAATGAAATGCCCAGTGGAAAGCAATTTTGCATACCCCTACATTCACAAATGCATGTTTTTAAACTGGCACCTGAATAATATCTCTACTCTTAGCCAGGAGCATGAAATCTTTGGAAGTGGTTTTAAAAATGTCAGAAATACAAAGTCATTAAAGTTTGAGGCATATGACAATATACAGGGTGGGTAAAAAAAAACCGGTCCTCTACTTTGAAACCTTATATCTCGGTCCCAAATTGAGCTAGAATAATGTAACAAAAATGAAATGAAAGTTCATTTAATTCGCTTTCCAATGATATCAGTTGCAATTCAGTTCCGCCGAAAAACACGGGAGATAAATTGATTTGAAAAAAACTTTCCGCTGAAAAAAGTTGAAAATCACGCTTTTTGGCTCAATATGGCCACCTTTCTGCCGAATAACTGCCTTCAATCTCCCTTTCCACTTGAGGATGGCAGTGGCAATTGAGCCCTGTGAAAGTTCGGATTCGTTCCTTCAGTTCAGCGACACACCGGATTTTTTGCCCGCGATACACTTTCTCTTCCAACGCGGACCAAACAAAATAATCGACTGGGTTTAAGTCAGGGCTATTGGGCGGCCAATTTTCAGGTTCGATGAAATCAGGACAGTTTTCACGAAGCCACTGAATTGTTGCCAGAGCGGTATGGGGTAAAAGAGAAAGTGTATCGCGGGCAAAAAATCCGGTGTGTCGCTGAACTGAAGGAACGAATCCGAACTTTCACAGGGCTCAATTGTCACTGCCATCCTCAAGTGGAAAGGGAGATTGAAGGCAGTTATTCGGCAGAAAGGTGGCCATATTGAGCCAAAAAGCGTGATTTTCAACTTTTTTCAGCGGAAAGTTTTTTTCAAATCAATTTATCTCCCGTGTTTTTCGGCGGAACTGAATTGCAACTGATATCATTGGAAAGCGAATTAAATGAACTTTCATTTCATTTTTGTTACATTATTCTAGCTCAATTTGGGACCGAGATATAAGGTTTCAAAGTAGAGGACCGGTTTTTTTTTACCCACCCTGTATGTAAGTGATGCCATGCTGTAAAATAGGCAATTAAAAGAAAGTCATGTTCTTAATTCATCAGCAGAGCGCCACGCTGAAAGGGATAGGGAAAAGTCTAAATAAACAAAGGGCATGAACACAAATTTAGGTTCTGCAAAGCAGTTGGCTTGCCAAAAGCCATGATGTATTTACCTTACAAACAAAAGTGTGTTACTGTTCATAAGTGCAAATTTTGCATGAAGTTAACAAGCTCAAGGTTTTCTCTCATGTTGCTTTTGCAACCAAAGTATTTTTATGTAATTCATGCCGTTTTCTCTCCTCCCCATACAGATGCAGTCAATCACGCTACCATGAACCTAAGTACTCGCAGATGAAAAAGAAGTTGAAAATAGAAAGCTTTTTATTACTAAAACACTTCCTTGCAGATAAACTTGACGAAAATGGGGGCCATGGACGTCGGACAAGGGTCTGCTTAGTGGATACCGCAGAATTGCGTGTATTTAAGGTGCAAAAATGGAAGAAACTTCTGACTGCCCATGAGCAAAAACAACTGAACCAATTTCATTCAGTGAGGCACTGATGGACTTCATTCCCAGTGTTGCTGCACTTGTGTCATGGACTTTCAACTTCAAGCAAATAGAGCAGAGTGAATCGAGCCTTGGAAAAATACGGTTTCCAGTTAAAACTGCTCCTATTTTATCGTACTTTTTACTCTCCAGAGTGAACTAAGGGGCACTTGAAAATATACTCATATGAACTGGAAAGGCAATCATAACAATACGAGGCGTTCCAGATATAAAGATCTTCGACGCGTGCTCTGTTTAACGAGAAAAAAGAAAAGAAAAGCAGAAAGAGAAAACAATTACATCACATTGTAGGATAACATGGCACAAATCATGTAACACATTGTCAGGGTGAGGTAAGTGGGGGTATGCTACTGGCTAAGAAAGGAAAGATCTTTCACGCTTGTAAGACGAGTGGATGCATGGCATGGCCAGTAATACTTAAAGGGAAACGACGAGGGAACTTGAGTAACTACCGGGAAACTGTCTAACCGTTGCAAAAAGTATATAGAATCAGTCCCTTTTGGAAAGGTTTGTATTTGTCAATACGGAATCAGTAACCGTAGGCAAAGATTCTCATGCGGGCCAGGTGTCACATAGATATTGTTTATTTCTAATCTACAACTCCAAATACAGCACAAGTAATTTCCAAGGGAGTCAGGCAAATGAAAAGAACAAAAACATCTCAGCGGAACCGATCAAGTATGATAGCTTCAGCATGCTTGATATCAAAGTGAATTTCTGAGAAATTGGCAACATAAGGACAGCATGCTTTGCACAGTGATTTTCATTTACTGGTACGCGCTCCAGCACTGACACTTTTGGCTTTTGTTGCAGGTAGTCGTGAAATTAAAAAAAAAGCGCCAATATCAAGGAAGAATTATGCGGCTTGAAAGACTAACCATTAACTGTTCAGAACTTCATTTTTTAAAGGTCTTTAAAAGCTATTCAGTATTTAACCTGCATCTATTTGTATTTTATTTTTGTCGGTGCAGACGAGACCTTTGGTAATCTGGTACATCTCGCTAAAAAAGGTTGAAAACCACTGGCTTAGCTCACCCTCGATGCTCTACCGTTGGCGCGTTGTTCTCGCGGTTGACGGCAATCACGCTAAAGCCAACGAAATCGGTAGGGATCGCTCGAGCTCAGACCGTTCGCGCGCCCACTTCCCAATGTCCTCGCTATTTCCAATCGTTCCTCCTGGCTCCAGCAGGCAGGAAAGCAGAGCCCTACTCCAACACAGCACTTCGGCCCACTCCGTTCGAGTGGTCTGCGAAACGGGAACTGCCTGGTGGCAGTGGCGAAGTCTGGAGCACTCTCACCTCCCTCACTCTTTGGAAATTTTGAGTTGAGCTTATCTAGCGTTTCTCACGTCAGTCCACGTCATGAGCATCTCGGAAGTGGCTGGATGACTGGAAGGATGTCACCAAAAAAGTAACAAAATCCTTGGGAGGGGGGTTTGACCCTCAATCCTTGAGACATACATCGCGGAAACACCAGATACAGAAAGTATTTCGCTCCCTCATAGTCGCCATATGTATACGTTGTAGATGGCATTGAGGAATGAGAAGAGGATGAGAAATAAAATTAGAGGGTGGACCGAAGAAAATACTTGGGAGATGTATGACACCTCAAAGTCCAGTTTCTGGAGCGTGAGCGTGTCTCTAATGACATCTCTCTACAGTGCATTTATTCAGCACTTCTCTGGTTTCAACAGATTTAAGATCCGTAACATAGTTACTATACAGTTGCATGAAGATTACAAGGCTAGCGCTTGAAAAGAAACTGCTGTGCTGCGATGCCAGCTCGATGCATGCAAGCCAACCAGTCTTGAACGTATTAAATCAGCACGGGATGCGTCCCAACTAGGAGGGAAATTTTGACGCATAGAGTATTGTTGCTCGCAACATGCCTCGAATGACAAGTAAGGAAAAAGCTTTTACAGTTGAGTGGGCTTCATGTTCGAAGGTGAAACTCTACAGCTTGGCCACTTTGATGTGAAAGTTCTGAAGCAGCGCTTCCATCACGCGTTTGGCAAAGAACCGTCACGTGATCTGGCCATCTCACATTTGCTGAGGATATTCGAGAAGCATGCTAATGTTAAGACCTTGGGTTCTCCAGAGTTCCCTGAATTCAAAACCGCTGCGACATGCTTGAACACTGAATAAACAATGTCTCACATGAGTCGAAATCTTTAACTTGGCAACTTGCCTATCGAACCGGAACATCCAGCCTGTCCTGCCGATGAATTATGCAGGAACGACTGGAGCTGTTCCCTTACAAGGTCTCCGTGCGCCAGGAACTGATCAAAGTGCATCAGCAACGAGTTCTCCTTTCGGAACAACCTTCACGGGGGAAAGTTCTATGTGGTCGAGAGTTTTTTGGATGTCTTGTGGTCAGGTGAATGCCACCTTCCACTTTCTTCTTCCCGGTCGCGTCTGCAGGAAAGACGCTGTCTTCTTGGGCAAGACTGGCAAGAATCGAAGGTCTGAGGTCTAGACCTTGAGACTGTCACTAAGCCGTGGACAAGATCCTAACAAGATGGAAGCAAAGCCATGAATGTTGCCTCACCACGTTTGAAAGAGTCCTGCTAAGTACACTTTCCAAGCGCTCCGATACGCTTGAAAAGTGGAATAATTTTGCTATAGAGATGCTAATGGGCCTTTCCATAGTGTCAGACGTGACATCCAGAGTAATACATTTGATACGCAAAATTTATTTAACAATGACGAATTAACATAAGAAGACTGCCTTTTTCAGAAGAGTGCTTTTCAGTCACTGCCTTAGGCAGTGACTGAAAACTCCCTTAGGCAAAGTCTTGCACCCCCTCTTTCGCTAGAGGTTTATCTGCAAGCGACAAGATGTAACACTCGTGACCGGCGCTTTCGTCGCGGCCCAAATGGTCGCAAGCCCACTTCTTCGCAGGTACACGGCGAGGCATTAGCTTGCAGGTAAGGGTGAAAGCAAGGTGAAAAATTCCCAGGAAGGAACGCGGGGTACTGGAATTCCTGATTCCTATCAGCTGAGGAGGGAATATGTCTGCCGTTTTCGGTGGTTTTTTTTTTACGCTGCACCGTTCAAATGCAAATTTGAGTTTCCATGAGGATATCACTAGAATGGGTCAAATTATCTTCTTAATCTTTTTTTTTTTTTTACCTGTGGACCAATTTTGGAACAGTGTGGATCTGCGTGGACCCCTTTCACAGTCGCGTAAATTGGTAAGCTTAGAAAATTAGTGCCAGTAATTTTGCTGAAAGAATGGCAAAAGTTGGCCGAAAGCTTTATACTCCTTTCTGAGTTAAAATTTTTCATTTTTGGTCAGGACATGGTTTCCCGGATCACCTGAAGCCTTCGGCCGCGAACCCGCGGCTGAGAGACGTCCATCTACAGGGATAGAAAATGCACCAGGAAGAGTAACTGTAGAGAGACAAAGGGACAATGAGATAGGATATCTATGTGAACTACCGAGCCGTGAAGGTAGTAGGGTGTGGCATGCACAAAAGAGCGACTCGCAATGCTGATTTATGGCTTCTTTTCTAATTCACGAGCTGCAACTGACGAGAGGTGCAGTTTAGAGCTCTCATCTAGGGAGTCCGCTAGTGCCTTGCTTGGGTTCAGACGTTATCATATGATATCCCTCGTGACAAGGGAAGTGTGACGATGTTTGTACTTTGACCAAAGATGCTTGCGACTTCACATCTGCGACCATTATGGCCACGACGAAAGCGCCGGTAACCGTGACACTTCATGATACTTAGGGTATGCTAATGCTCTAATGGTCACATTTCTGTGATGTATGGGAACATATCAATTTAGTAGTATGTTCATTCCGTATATGAAAAGAAAGCAAGGCATTTTTGCGACGTCAGATGTGACCAGAAAGTGGCAAATATGGCATGTTCTGAAAGTTTATTTAAAAATGGAAAGTCTGTACAGGGTGGCGCAAAAGTCGTGCACCAAAGATGATTTCACAGTTTCACTATATTAATTCTTGTTTCTTCACTTGCAAGTAACTGCTGGCAGCAAAATTAACAAAAGACGATAGGGTGGAGTTAAGATATGTTCCAACGTTATGTTTACAACGAATCGAAGTGTTTTCAAGTTAATGGCAAACGATTCGAACATTTTTTCTAATTAACCCAATGGTGCGCGACTTTTGCGCCACCCTGTATATACAGGGTGGGGCAAAAAAAGTTCCACATATTTAAATCTGCTGTTAAATTTTTGCTAATTAAATTAGGTGCTTGCAGTATATGGCATTGCCTAGAATGGCCAAACGAGTATCAAACGCACTTTGTTTTGTGAAAACAAGTTCATAAATGTTTGCAGTGACTATTTTACGGTGAGAGGTGAAAAATAGCCGCTGCGCAAACCCGACGCTCTCTCACTGTTCGAATGTTAACATGTGGAACTTTCTTTATGAGCACCTTATGCTCTAACTTCATCGCAACTGAAAATGGCCTTCAAACAGCCCCGACTGGAATTCTGTGGATTACAGCGTGAGGTTCATTGCAGAAGATGGTGTATTGCCCGAAAATCCAGAATGTCCAGTGCGCGAATCATCGCTTGCCGGGATTACTTGAGTCAGTCAGCAATCAATTGGGCAATCCGGCAGCGGCAGGTTGATTGCTGTAGTAGAAGAAAATGACGGCCACATCGAACATCGCTCTCGCTAATCCAGCATTTTTAGCTGCGTCATATTACTTTGCTCTTTTCAAATGTACCTGTCCGTTACTATTCTTTGTCAAGTGTACCTTTACAATGCTTTTCATGAAAACATGCAACTGAATGAAAATGAGATGAGTTGAATATATATATCTTGATTGGGCAGCGACGGTTTCTCACCTCTCACTGTAAAATTGTCGCTGTGCAAAATGTAAGAACTAATTTTCACAAAAGAAGGTGCCTTCGATTACAATTTAGTCATTCTAATCAATGGCTTAACTGCAGGAACCTAACTTAATTAGCGATAATGTGACAGCGGAATGAAAAAGGTGGAACTTTTTTCTGGCCCACCCTGTATATATATATTTTAACGTTTAGCATAGAATAGCATTCTAGTCGCAACAATTTACATCTCTTCACACCTGAGCTTACTCGAGATCATCATTCAACGTGAGAGAACCCATGTTGGCATCAACTCCAGTAGTCCCAATCAGACTCTCCAGATTTGAATTTCCATCATATAAATGAGAATCACGATAATGGAAATAATGATAAAGATGACTCTCACTTAAGAAAATAAATTCTTTCATTTATGCCTTCAGGGATCATAGAGCAACTTTTGTGCAGAATGCAATGACCACAAATTTAGTGAAACTTCATGCTAAGACCACTTCACGTGGATAGTTACAATTACAATTATTATTTCAATTTTAGCTAACTCTTGAGAAACTGTACAGACCTCCGTTTTTTTGGTCCACCCTGTAGAGTTGTTTCATGGGCAATACTCTGATTCTGGAGGGTGATCAGTCACTATAATGCTACACTTGTGCTGTGCGGGATCAGATGAGGGAATTATCAGCTATGATAAAAAGTGTAGAGATTAGAGATATCTGAGTAGGCATTGGTGACCAGAAGATGGGAGAGCTATCTGACAGGATTCTGTGGGTAAGATGAACTCCAGGGATTTTCCATAAAAAATAATGATTGCAGTGTACCTTGCCTACAACATCAATCTTTCTTTTGTAATGAATGATATAAAGAAAAAAATTGAGAGGAAGCAGCATCCATTTTATTACTTTTGTTGTCAAGAAGTCTGAAATTCAATTGCAGAACTCTGACAAGAAACATCAAGACATAAAATGGCTGTTACTATAACATGGAGCCATTCATTCATTTATTTACAATGATGGTATCATTTCATAGTGCAAATCACATGGGTGATGGGGAGAATGCATAAAGGTACAGATGACTAAATCAGGATCCTTTCACCTGCAGTGTCTATGTCTGGTTGAACCACAGCACAAAAATGAGGAATGACTGGCTTCTGTGACGAGATCCTGATGGTAATGGTGACGGGTTCTTCCCTAGCTGCCCGTACTCAAGAGCTCTGCTAATAAAATAAAAAAAAGCACTCTTCAGAAACTTCTCAGTTGTTCCTGCTAGTCTATGTGGGATTTATATTTCATGAAAAATTTGTGAATAGTACAAATTTCTAGAGAAAAATTTGTCCAAAAACAGGAAGCTCATCCTCATTGCTTAATCTGCAATACTTCCTTCAGCTTCCCTGATAAAAAAAAAACCATGATGTTTTGACTAATGACATCCCACTTCATCTTTCTGAGTAATGCTTGCATGTCTGCTGACATGGATAAATTCGTTCATAAAATTAATGAAACAGACTCCACTGGGAGAGATCATTTTGATGAGTTTAGAGTTATTTCTGAATGTTAAACTAGCCTGGTTGCCATCAGTCATGTCATCTGAGTAACATGAGATGATGGAGATGACCACCTAGGCTTAGCCTGAGTTGGGCAACCCTAAATTCTTACTTATAATGTGATTTTGCCAGTCAAAAGGGCTTTCAACAGAACAGTCACCAAAGTGGTTTATGCTGCTCTAGAATGATTAAAACTGATTTTTGAAACAAACTTTTTTGATGAAAAAGGAATTTCCTAGACTTACTGGATCATGAATGGACAGTGACAGTGATGGATTTAAAATAAAGCAAGTCAGGCATAAGGAAGCTGTTCCATTCTTAGTAATGGCATAGTGATATAATTGCCTTTTTTCATTTACACATTATATTCCATTTGAATCTGAAATAAATAAATTCTGACTACTTGTTTGGTGCTTTACACAATCCTGCCTCAGAGGTTCATAGGAAGTAGGCTTAAAGAGTGCTTTAGGTCTAAGCAGCCATAAATGAATAGACCACCAGCAGGCAAAATGGAGACATTCTGTAAACAAAATAAATGATAATTAGGTCCATAAATGGTAGGCATCAAATCTGGGACAAACAATCTAAAACAGTGAATAGCTCATTTACTTTCTAATTGCTGCAACATTTTATTACTGTATCAAGATTCTTAAAGCATAAAGCCTAGCAAGGGTTCAACAATGCCAGAAGCAGCTCTAGAGATGACTTTAATATCCCTCCCATAAAAAATTGAAAAATCCATAAAATTGTCACCCTCTGACCTATCATTAAAAAGTCATTTTCCCAGCTGATGGACTGACACAAGTACAACCACACTTCTCAGTTCCCAAGGCTTGGAAATACCTGCAGAGAACCGTGTCTTTAAAGAACACCAGAGGACACAAGGGTCCTAAGTGTCAGTAACCCTGTTTCATGATGTCTCCCTTATAATTTTTGATGGAAATGAGATTAAATTCTGATTCGTTTCAAGATATAATAGGAGATGAACCAATCCTTAAAAAGTAACCCTATCTAGATAAAAAAAAAGGCTGACATTCAGTCCTTAAGAAACTGGTCATAAGAGTTACTGAGTTTTCACTTTCATTATATTCAAGTAAAGAGAAGGAATGACTTGAAAGATCAACTAACTTTTCCTCCTCCCCATTCCCTCTTCATCACCAGAAGTGTCGCATTACCAATCTGGGGGCCAAATAGGGGATTCATCTGTGCCATGTATGCACACAACCAACTGAAATGGAATATGATGAGGGCAATTATTCAAATTGCAATAATGTAGCACCATATTGATGTCAGCAACATTTCTGTATCTCACAACAAGTAGCAGCAGGCACCAGTTGTAACCAGGACTGTTTGCACAACCCTGTAAGAGACAGCAGAAGAATGAGCACCACCAATAGTATAAATGTCATGGCTAAAATAACCATGCATACTTGTATTAAATGATCACATGAAAGTATGGAGAGAAGAGCCATAAGAACATGTATCAAGAAGATTCTACCATTGTGACTGGAAACTCTCAATTCTTTTAGGATTACAAGCAACTGAAACTGTGCTTGTCAACACTCAATTGAAATCTGGACATGAGTAGAGTGAACACTAGTAGCTACCTAAAAAAAAAAATACAAACTCTTGAATGATTTAGAACCATTTGGAGTCTTGAGATGACCAAGTAAGCCTCCCATTATTTCTCCAGTATAAAGGCACATGAAATAAAACAATCCTAAAAAATTTGAGCACTCAATGGTATATTATGCCCTAGCTACACAGATATATCCACACATTTCTCTATAAGACATGCTCAAATACCAATTTTCTATTGTGCTGTTTATCATCAGAATAAGCAAGTACTTACCCTCGGTTTGGTCCTTTAGGAACAACAAATGGAAGAACTATTCCTACAACACCCCATATCACACTCATGACAATCATGGGGATTGCACTGGCACCCATTCTGGCAACTAAGTTATGATTTTTCAGGGAGAGAAATTACCTGCAAGAGAAAGTGGAGAATAGAGAGGGCTTATCAACAACCTATTTGACATAAGACAACCAGGGTATCTTTGCTCCATAAGCTGAGACAGGTATCAAATTTCCATATATAAATTGAACCAATTTTTTTATTCAGTTTATTATATGGTAGATGAATTATTCCAGAATTTTAACACTTTCGACCCTGGAAATTTGAGTGCACTATGGGTGTAGGATCTTATATGATGTGTTGAAAGTGCTAAAAAAAATATATATTTCTATAATATTCCAATGTTCTCACAAAAAAAATAAATATTTGTCAGAGGAAACATGTCCTGCTTCCTCTGACACCTTGGCTTGGTACTCGAACTTGAATCTCTTGAACACTTGAACTAGAAAATGCATGAGTGAAACCTTTAGAAATATATGCAATATAAGAGTTTAAATCCCAAGATGAATATGAAGGAATTTGTACTTTGCTCTCATCAGTTACATTGAAATCTGTCTTGAAACTTGATATACAGCATCCAAGACACTGTGAACTTATACAAAGATATATTGACTCAAATGATCACATCATGAGCAATCAACCATCAAGGATATCAATAATATTACAATGGTTAGATGCTCCTACAATCTCATATCTTACATGGTACACATTATGTGCAACTGCTCAATGAACCGAGATGGAGAAGACCACAGTTTGGGAAAAAGCTGAAAACCTATGTTAAGAGAAGATAGACAGCTCAGCCTAGGAAGAGAGATACTTCATTGAGACCCTCAACTATGCCGTACTTGCATGACTCCACGAGTCAAAATACTTTCCCTCAGTTGCGAGAAAAAGAAATACATACGTGGGCCTAAGCCTGGATATATGATAGGAAAGAAACAAACTGTGCGGGCTAGGACAGCGTGTCTAAATTATCCCGTATCTTTGAGAAATTGGTGGCAAAGAAGCGTAACGGCATGTCCGAAAAGCAGGTCTGGCCTAGGCCTACGACAAGCAAGGACTTAATCCGAAAGCAGTGAAGCACATTCGCACCAGCTGAAAATCCTAGCCTGTTTGTTGGCTGGGAACACACAACAACGCATGCAACAGGTACGCACGAAACGGGCGTAGTCACGCGGACGCCCGTGATGTCCCGGCTATGAATTTCGGCAGGTCTCGTGATTGGTGAAGCAATACGCTCTGACGTCATGAAGTATCATGGCGACCCGTATGGCTCGAATGGCGAAGAGCGGCAATACTGTGTTCAATTGAATGTCAAATTGGGTTGGTTAATCAACTTCGCATGGTCACTCAAGTGGCTGCCTGGCCAGATATAACTTAGTCTGCAGCCATCAATGAAGCCTAAGCATAGGCTAACATTAGATCTAATGCTAGGTTTAATGCCAGCCCAAGCAAGGTCACCTGGTCTTTCCTTTACGGGGCTCAACTCCTGTCTATTAAGGAATTTCCATGGGTATGCTATTAGAATTAACTAATACACAGGCGATTCATCCGGAAAACTGACGCCTTTTTGTTTAAAGCATGTTAGGTCAAGGCTTTATTCATGTATTTTTCAATAACGGGAGTGATCAGATGTTTATTTGGGAACGATCAGGACGTTTGTTATGGGGTACCGATGCGCTGCAAAATGTATGAAACTGGGACACATTGAAAAGAACACAACCTTTAAATTTTCCGAAAATATTATAAGCAAATTGTAGCCTAAAACAGCCTGTAATGCTACTTGATGTTGCAAATCACCTCCCTCCTCTTGAAAAAAATTTATAGTTTAGTAGACTTACTTTTTGAACTTGTATCTTCAATTATATCAATTTCCTGCTGTACTGACACATGATAAGTTCTAATAAGGCTCTCCTAGGTTAATAGCACTTCATCCAAAAGAGCATTGAAGTATCTCAACCTCTAGAACTATTAGTTGTCTTGTCAGCAATTGTAAAAATCATGGAAAGGCCCAATAATTCTGCCCATATGAACAGTTTATAACTTACTATAACATTTACATATATACATGTTACTTATTCAACATATATCATTGAACCTATGACTGTATCTAGCTCTCCAGATGTGGAAATATATTTACTATACATGAGGTTTTACGTAAGTCATATACAATTTTAGATGGGCAAAAATGTATGACCCCATACATATTTCATATCTTGCCCATCCCTGAAGGCATACAGGAATATTTGGTGATATGATATCATACAAGAGTTATTTCAGAAGTCATTGGAAGTCAATTTTATAGCATCAATTACATTGTATATGGACACTTATAGATGTGCAAGCTTGAAATTAATCTCAAGAGTTCCATGACTTTCCCCTAATTATGGCAGCCATATTATGTCATCAGGACTTGTTGATGTATTTATGGCTGCCACCACCATATTCACTGTTATGGCCACTGTTGATAGCCCAGAAACAATGTCCATGGAGGAGTTCTTTTAGTTGTAGAATAATTTCAGTCATAAGGGGTTAGATCAGAGTTTGAAGGATGTTCAATGACATGCCAGCTCTATCCTGCAAGGTGCACACCCACAGATTACAAGTGACATATCACATTTTCATGGAGAATGAGTGTGTTGCATGCAATTGTGGATGATGCTGTCAGAGAACCTTTACAAACACTTTATCTTGGAACAGGAATTACCTGTACTAAGTAGCAGTCATGAGAATTCCTATCCAAGAAACTGTCTGGCCTAATGATAGTATCATCCATAATTACAGGCTTTGGGCAAGATTGTTTTCCATGGAAATGCAGCATTCCATTTCATAAGTTTTGTTAGCACACTCCCTTCAGGAAAGCACTGGATGGTCATTGAACATCCTCCAAACTCACCAAATCCTTCTGAGTTTGACTTGATTCCTAGCCAAAAGAACCCCTCTGTGGCTGTTGGTCCTCCACATTCAATCTACTTCCTCATCAATCAACATGCTTGTGGCAGACATCAATAATTGCAGATAGTATATTGCAGTTGCCCCTCTGAAGGAACTTTTCCATGAAACTCTTGGGGCCTAATTTGTTGGGTAAGCTTACATGAATGATGTAACCAGTGCAGTGAAGATCACTTCTTACATAAAAAATGGCATCTTACATACCCCTTAATAAGTTGACTCCACATAATGGAATACCATTGCATGGTCCTGTTTTAGGGTATGGTACAACAGATAGCTTCGGTTATCAGAATACTCAAGATTATAGGATAAGGTTCCCAAAGGTCCCATGAGTATTCTGGTATGTGGAGTCAATTGGATTTTGTATTAATATAAACCTTGGAGTCTACCTTTTGCAAAGTTGTTGATCAATAGGCTCCTTTATGACAAGCTAATTCAATAATAAGGCTGAATTCAGGACAATTAGCTGCCTCCTACAGTGCAAGTGCTGGGAAATTATTTTGTGATTCCAGCTTAGTCAAGATTGTGATTGCATTCATCACTGTTATAAGTAATGTGACAGAAGAAGTGTTGGTAAAGTCTGTCAAAGATGTTGGAGCTAATTCTGTAATGAGAGGCAGAAGGGGAATATCAGGAATTATGAACCAGGGAAGAGCATCTACATGGTGATGAGATCCCTCTAACAATCCTCAACACATATTGAACCCCAGAGGTACACAGTTCACAGTGGTTTGAGACTCTTGCCATATTTGAAAAAATTTGGTGTCAGAAAAACTAATAGGAGCACATTTATGTCATTTCCTAATTGCTACTGAATACAACTTTGTATCCAGTAGCTGTCAACTGTGGAGTGAAACCACTGTGCAGTTCAAATTTGAAATTCTAAACCAAAATGACTCCAATGACAATTGTAGACCTTTAAGTCTAAGATTTGAGGGATATTTTTCCTTGGTAGGAATAATGAGCTTTTCATTAATTGTCTAATGGATTCTTGATTTTTCCTGAATAGATGCTATTGGTCTTTCTCTACATCATATAACAAAGTATCATGTTTCCAATGCTCCTTGACATGCCAGTTGACCAGTGTCATAAGACTCTACGACGTCTGGGTAAGTATTCCTGATCAGTTATTAGTCATTCACAGGCATCCATTTTTAAAATCTTAGAGGACATTATGACTTATAGAATATTATTATGAAGGTGTTCGCCTTTGAGACAGAAACCCCTACTCATTAGTTGATTTGTGAAGGAAACAATTAGCAGTCATGTGGTTAGAAATTGTGATTGTGACTAATGTGACTAGAATGAAAAAAGTTTGCATATCGTGACAGGTTTCAACCTTCATGGTGTATGGCATGGTAGGCTGAGCTTCATCAAGAGATGCATCACCTATAGGAAACAGTCCAAACTAACATGTCAGGAAACAATTATTATTGAGAACACTAAACTAAGCAAGCTATCTCACAGCAAAGGGGGTCTGAACTTGATTTTTGGACCACCCTGTTGGTTCAAGAAAATGGGTAAAAATATAATTTATACATGGGACTAAGGTGAATGGAAGGCCTTAAACAATTTTCCTTCCAAAAAACTTCCATTCTTAAGTAGAGGAATTATCTTTTGGTAATTTTAAAGTTGACTCCTGAGATTCTTTGAAGGTTGCTGCTGTAAGGTGTTTACTTGATTATCCCAGAATAGTAGATCACTATCATTAATGAGGATCAATCCTTCTGAAATTATGCTTTTGGCTTTCTTATATTCTATAACAAACCATATGAGTAACTTTCAGCTTCTTCTTCTGACAGTCATTCTTTGATCCAGTTCTAAACTGGATCAGCAATGTTGTGGCATTACATCTTGTCCATAACCTTCAACAAGGTCCCACCTTGTGACCTTGTTGAAGGCCTTTGAAAATCAAGATATGTTTTTCAGTGTGGTCTACATAACCCAGCAAGGGAACATTGTTTTCCTGCACCAACCTTTCGGAATACTAGATTCTTTTTCAGGACCTGATAAAAATTATACACCAGCACATTGGGACCCCCATTCCATAATATTGGAGTGTAGGATACAAGCAGTGAGAATTATGTGACCTTCCTGTACCTAGTTTTCATTCTTCATGAAAATGAATTGAGTTGATGGGTCAATAGATTCACCGCCAAAGATGTTGATTGATATTTTCACACTGCATGAGTGCCAATGACATTGATGGATGTCTTCATGCCGCCTTCAATATGTCAACTTGAATAGATGGTGCTCAAATGCAGTATTTTTTGTGCAGTAACTTGAAAAAGACTTGGAGCAGAAAAATGGCAGATACAGGGAGAAAGTTGCCATCCAAAACTGACACTGAACTGTGAACAGTATTTCAAATGTAAATCTCCCATCAGTTTCTTGGAATTCTCTGATGTAGTGAGAGATCAGATTTCTTATATCCATAAATTCCATATAATGGCCCCTAGGGCCATTATATGGAATTTAACTAGGGCCTACAGAAGACCCTCCCTATCTGGGAGGAAGTTTTCCATGGAGTCAATATCAAAATAAAATCCAATCTCCCTCCCATTACTAAATTCCACAATTGAATTTTCAGGAACACTTGATTAAGAATTTTCCTTGGCAAGGATCTTCTTATTCTGTTTGCATTCGAAGTACATTTTGGAGAAAAGAACCCAGAATTAAATCAACCGTGAGAGTGATTACTTTACATTTGTGTCAACATGAACTACCTCAGTATTTCATCTTCTTGCTTGATTATTTGCAGAACTGGAGGCTTACAGCAGTGTTGTGTCAGCCCTTCGAGCACAAGGTGCATTCACAAAAAGGAAGAGAAAGATTCTCAGACTGCTTGGGAAGCAGTGTATCATCTCAGTTGAAAGACAGAAGGCAGAAATAAGAAGAGCTGCAAATGATGAAGTGCTTGAAACCATTGCCCACAAGTAAGCTCGGTTTCATTTTATTTTACCCATTCCTTGTTTAATGGAAAGGTATAATATGTTGAAATTAAGCCCTTGGTATTTCTTTTTCTAGTTATGGTAAAACCAAAGTTTCATTAGGAGATTGATCTTCCTTACTTCCTTCTTGAGTTTAGACTTTATTGAGAGAATCTCTATAGAGTGTCAATATTTTGCCTCCTTTTCTTCTAATGCATGGAGTTTTGCAGTTCTAAATCAAGTACAAATTTGTTTTTCATTATGACTCATGCCAGCTTTTTTTTTGCCACGGGGAGGGTGTGCAATCATCAGCAGTCTATGTGCCCTTGATATGTTGAATGGCACCCCCTGACCACCATCTTGTGTGGTACAAGTTGGACAGTAAGGCAACTTACCATGGATGCATTCCTGACAAAATTGGCACACAATATCCCCTTTGCTTAGATGGAATGAATCTCACAATTTGAACCTATTACCTCTTACTGAATTCTGTCTGGAAGATTACACTTTCAAGGCCCATCAAGCCTTACCTCTAACTTATTATAGGTGTGCTCTTTAGATGTTAGGAAAGCATTCTCATGCTTGGCTATGGATGTCTATTATGGGTTAGGTCTGTGTTGGTAGTTGTATGCATGCTATAACTACAGCTATTATGGGTATTGCATTCAAATATCCATGACCAAAAGCAATCCAATGCACACTTTACAATTAACTGATACTGATGGAACACTAGAAACAATTAGCATAATTGCCTTTGGAGACTATTCGGGCACTTAAAAGGTAAGATGTACCTCACATGCACAGCAAAATGGGTAAAGCAACTTTTTTTTCCTGCTGTGAGGGCTTTTGTTCCTGCATGATAGTCATTTTTCCTTCAAAGAGCTCTCTGCCAACAGTGTAACAGGAAGCTAGTTATAGAAGGATTTGCTGTGTAATTGCAAGAGTGTCCAGCAGCTCTGCTTAGATTGTGTCAAATATTATTTTAACACCTTAGTATTCATATCCCTCTCATGCCAGACCCTCCATGTACATACTCATATATGACATGGGCTAGCCATCAGATTGTGATCTGCTTCTGGGTTGATGGGTTTTTGGTTTGGGTCACTTAGGGTCCAGGATGTTGAAAGCAAATATTTTGTTTGGTTTACATTGTGTTACTGTATTTGACTTTTATTCTTTTATTATTGGCCAAAATCTGCCCATATGGGTCACAGTGCCTTGAATAAGTGAGTCTATGTCAAAAAGGTTGGGAATCTCTGATCTATGACCGAATTCCAGGTTTTAATATAACAATGATTTAATTTCTGCAGGATCTATGGGCCAAACACAGGTGAAGCTTGGATAACAGCAGGCCGGAGGTATGTTCCTCTCATACCAAGGCTTATACCAAGGACAAAATGGACAGCACTGGCAGACTATTATGCTGGAAAATATTCAGACACAAATGCAAGCCTCCCAGAACCGAGTCAAACAATGACACCAAAAAGTGAGTTCTTCCATGTTGTAAATGAGTAGCTTGATCACAATGTATTTGATCTTTACTTAATCTATAGACACTTGTGACTTAAGATATTGAGGGATGAAACTTTGTAAATTGAAACCATTTCCTTGAATTGCAAAACAGCATCTATTATGACAAGCCTCTTTGTTGAAAAGTTATTTAGTGCTTCAGCTTTGTGGTGCTAGGATACTTGGTGCAGGAGAAAAATGCACTGCTGTTGGATATTTAAATTTGAAAATTAGTCAAAGCTATAGCTGTGCATGTTCCAACAGGTGTGCATCTACATTTTGTCTCTAGTGAAAAACTTTCAGAATTTTCCTCATGCAGGTTTAGCCATGCACTCTAAAGTTCCAGAATAAAATATTTGGAAATCCTGAGTCCAAGAAGACTCACTGAAATTAATGCATTACAGGACATCCTTATGCTTGGACAACATTGAATCATGGTTTCCATTGAAGAATTGCTCTTTGAATTAAGTCAGCGAATGCTTTTGTCTGGAAAACATGATTCAATACTGCTCAGTCTGCCTTAGACAACACCACAATCAACTGAAGTGATGGAGTAGTAAGTGTGAAAGCAATCAAGCATACTGGCTTTCCTCTCTGAGCAATAAACTAGAAGCTAGTAGGGATCTTGAAATACTTTACTTGTAATTTTCAATGTGCTGTTATGGCCAAACCAGATGGGGTTAAATTCTGAAAAATTTATCTGTGGAAGACAATAAGTGAATATAGCCTGGAATGTAAATAACTATAGCAATGGCCAATACCTCATATAGAGATTGAACAGCAACATGCTTTTTTCTCTCATCTGGTTTCCATTTTGATGGTTCAGGATTGCTTGAACCATAGTGGAGTATGATCTGTATGTGTGGTCACCAAATGTGAAAATGCATACCTCTGTAACTTCAATTTCTGCTTTATGTCATCAGGTTTGACTTCTCTTTCCAATCCCAGGAGTGTCTAAAGAAACTGTGGCCACAGGAACATCAGTTCCTATGGTGGCTGCTGGAACCACTAAGCCTGGAAAATCCCAAGCTCTGGGAAGACAACCAAGAAAGGACATTGTGAAAGAGATTGGGCAAGTCAGGCCTGGTGGAGATGTACAAATAGTTGAATTGGAGGCAATGGAGAAAGGTGAAGAAGTTGAGCTGGAGAGCTTTGATGAGAGCAAAGAGGAGGATGAACAAATTCAGCTTGACTCAGGAGATGAGAGAGATCATGAAGATGGTGAGAAGGAATTGAAGGAAGATCTTGAGGAAGCAGAAGACATGAACCATCCCAGAGCTCAAGATCCTTTGACCAGCACAAAACTGATCTGTCAACCTGCTTCACCACCACTGTCAACCTATGTTGCTGCACAATCACTTGTATGCCCACCAAGTCCAGGTAGCAATGTAACTGTGTGTGGAGATGAAGACAGGACCACAAAAGGAGCCATACCAATTCCTGATTGGACTGAGATACATCGTGGTGAGAGTCAGAAGAGGAAGAGGCATGTCACTTTCAATCTCCCTCCAGAGAAATACTCCAAGGTGATTTGTTAGCTTGACTATACAGTATATTATTAATTATATTTCTATTGAATCAGACATGAAGTAGGGCCCAGTTTAGGTCTTCTCGTGATCTTTCATCTTGACATAATTTTTCTAATGGTGAAATCCATTATTTTGTATTTTAATAAAGGCCAGATTCAGTGTGACAAATCTGGAAAGGCTTTGCAAGGACCATATGGGTACAAAAGTTTAGAAAGACTCTCTTCTCCATTTGACCCATGTTGTGGTGAAATTTGTTGAAAAGTCTTGAACATTTTCCAATATGTACTCAATTTCATTCAAGAGTACCAGTTTGATGTTGAGTTCTTATAATCTTCCTGTTCTTACCTCATTGTTCTTATCTTCTTGAAGGTGGAGGCAGCTTCAAAGGCAGCAAGACCCACATCTATACCTATTTCTTCTCACTCAGCTCACAAGCTTCAGAAAACAGCAGTCCTGACATCCACTGGTCAGAAGGTGGGAGAATGACAGGATAGAATTGAATGTGCAGTTTTTATGGGAGACTTAAAAATGTTTGCAATTCTTAACTGAGTTTCATATAGGCATCTGCTTTGTATAATAACTCATTGATTTTATTGGCTGAATTGTGAGCAACAGAGAATGATAAGCCAAAGGGAGTATGGGTGAATTTGATGATTGCCAGTTATGCAGCAACTCAAGGTTCATTAGTTCAACAGGATTTCACATTTTGCTCCACAGGCTGTACTGGTTCCCAGTAAATCCCGTGGAGATCGCCAAGGCACTGGCAGAACCAAACCTGAAGAATCTCATACACCACCAAATTGTGAGGATCTCCTAGAGTGTAGACTTATTTAAGCTTCACTAAGTGAATCTCATAGCATGCTTACTATATAAAATATTTACTGAAAAAAAAGGCAAGCTAGATTTCTATGTAGATTTCTGTTTTTTAGGTATAGAACAAAATAATAATCATGTGGGATAATTGTCCAAAAGTAATGAAATGTGATTTATGCACAAAAGTATAATAATCATTTGCATATCTGCATAAGACAATTAAATAAGATAAGATAATTAAATTACAAAAGAAACACCTACATAAATTCAGGAGAATTCCATGGCAACTGGTGGGATAATGGTAGCTGAACTATTTCAAGAAGAAATGTGCTGTAATTAAGCACTAAGAGGAAACCCCAAATGAAAAACTCTTGATCTCCAACTTCATTGAGTTGCAAGATGTGACACTTTAAAATTTTGGTGCTCAGGACAGATGACCCCTCAGGGTATTTTCATTTACAGTCAACTCTGCATAATGGAATACTCCAGATTATAGAGTAAAGTTCCATGGTCCCATGAGTATTCCAATGTGCAGATTTAACTGTATTTCAGAGTAATTCAGTTTGAAAGGTGAATTGTAGCTCATAGCCAAGGCTTAAAAATATATATTAATATTCTGGTTTGTGCCAAAAGTAACTGGTCTTCAAAAACTGAATGATTTTAATTTTTTCTTAAGGCAATTTTTGAAAATGTCATTAATCAATTGACTTCTTGTAAATAGCATTGAAGCAAAACTACAGTATAAATTTCAGTCAAGAGAGTTCTTCCTGAGGTCAGTTAATGCTTTTTCCATTGACTACAAAGGTAGAATAATGCTTGGCATACTTAACACTTTCACCACCAAGTTTTGAACAGCACAGCACCTGCCCCATGCTGGACTTTTATCATCACTTCAGTCCCTTGAGAACACTAGTTTTTTTTGGGTCAAATTAGGATTTCATTTTATTCCTAAAATGTATTACAAAGAATACAGTTTAGTAACTGGGTAATATCTTAGCATATCTGATGGGAATATTTCTGGTCAGTTGGAAAACGAGTATACTCTGGCCCAGTGGTGAAAGGGTTAATGTCCTCAGCGAGCTTTTACTTCAATTTTTCACTTGTCAGGCTTTGCATAAAATTGTTATCTCCCAGATGAAGACATATCACTGTGGGGTAATAAATTTTAATTTTTTTTAATGGCACAGTGATAGCCTTTGCTCTTTGCCATTTAATATGGCTGCTCCTATTAAACAGATGGGGCTCAGAGTCATATGTTAGAGTTACTTATTAATTGTCAAAAAACATTTGCGAGAAAGGCAAAGATGTTTGCTAATCTCTTCATGCATGCTCTTCTTGATTTTTTCCTCTGATACAGTAAAATTGTGACTGTAGTGACTGTATGATTAAAAATATGACTGATGTTTGACTGTCCCATTCCTAGATGTATTATTCCATGCTGAATTATGTACCTACCTCTTGTTACTTGCTCTTCCAGCTCATCTCTGGCATTGCATAGTTGCAAATAATTCATTGAGGAATGGAATATGGGCATCTAGCTTCTTGGAAGTCATTTCAGTTTTGTCGAACTATGCCACATAATGCATTCTACAGTATATAGTCTGGCCTGAAAAATATTCATTGGATTTTCTTTTACTTAGTTTAGGGCTTCAAATTATTCATGTCATAGCTTCAGTGATGCTCCTGGGCAATGTTCCTTCATATCTAATCTTCCTGACTGTCATAAGAACCATTATGCTGAGACTCCAGGACCTAAGTGCTGTTGCACTGCTATATTACAAGGATTAGAGGTTAACACGTTGGCGACAATGCGTCCTGATGCCAGGATGGAGATTTTTTTTCAATGAATACCCTCTGGAACTCTTGAGAACGTTCCAGAAGATTATGATTTCGTAATTACTGATAAAAATTCCAAAAAATTCAACATTTTAAAAAAACTCGGCAAAAAAAAATGTTTTCTGGGACCATGCGTCCTGATGGCAGGACGCATTTTTTGACAAANAAAGTGTTAAGTATGCCAAGCATTATTCTACCTTTGTAGTCAATGGAAAAAGCATTAACTGACCTCAGGCGGCGGACAAGCAAAAATAGGCTGGTCGTCAACGTGTAAAAGAAAATAAATTGATTTGAGGGAGGAAATTTTCAAGAAAAACAACGTGACAGCATCACAAGGGGTTCTTCTAAAGATAATGTTTTTCTTACAAATGGTCTTCTTGAGATCACATTGAATTGGGAGGATTCTGAGTGCAGGAGTACTCAGAATCTTCCTGAATTGAAAGAGGAGTGTTTAAAGTAATCCTTCCTTTTGATGAAAAAAGGGAGTACAACAGAGCAGGGTGTGCCGATCCCTCCCCCTCCTCCACCTGAACCAGAGATGGTAGCCATCCCTCAAGCCCGAGTTTATACTGGCCCTTCTGCAGTACGCCGAAGTACACCTTCCAGAACTGCCTCAGGTTTGTGGCTAGTTTTGAAAACCTCATTGATTTTCATTCCAAATGAGTTTTTCAAAGGACTGATTGCAACTACCTCATGGTTTTTGCAGTGAAATTCATGACAGGTCCTCAGGTTCGGATGCCTTCTGTGACCAAGGCTATTACAAGAGTGACAGGTGCAGGTGGGTCCTCAGAATTTTCATAGGTATCATCTGCTGGTATGTGAGATGCACCTTGTTAGTGTAAGACATGCATTTGGTTTATCTGATAATTCTAGATTCCAGTTGTGGCTTGAAATCCAAGGTTCCAACGATAATCAACTTTACACCCCGGACAGTTCAGCCATTGAAGGTGGTATCCACTGCACCTGCTGGTAGAGCACAGCCACTCAACAAAACTAATGTCATCTTGGTGCAGAAGACTGGTGCAAGAGCAAAACCTGTGAGCTTGAACATAGATTATGGCACCATGTTTATTATATGAAATGCTAAAGAATAGGGAAAGAGATCATAGCTATAAAGGGAGGAGGTAAGAATATATGAGTGGCAGCCAAAAAGTTTCAAGACAAGTTTGAGCCTTTGATGTACTTATTGCTGAAAGATAAGAGGTCTCTGCTTGCATATCTTGCTTAGTCAAGAATAACTCTTCAACAATACGATTTTGACAGCTCTGCAAGAAAGTTTCTCTTACTAGCAATGAACAAAACTTCAGCATTTAGAGCGTAATGCAACTTTTATGTCAAGCTGAAAAAGGTCCAATAAAGACTCTGGGATAGATTTTCTAGAAAACTAGAACAAGTAATATATAGAATATATTGACATGGACTTAAGGTATGTAAGTAAAGAGTGACTATTGCCAACAATTGCTAGAGAAACATGGTTTCTTTTCATAAATAAAGGATCTCAAGATGTTATTTGGAGGAAATAATATTTTCCAAGGAAAAGATTATGCTGCATAAAGAGTTTTTGCATCCCGAGGTGCAAATTGTGGGAATGAATCTATATTTTTGCTTTTGAATTTATACTGCAGTATAGTGTATACTGTAGGACTGCAGTTACCATTTGTTGAGCCCTGTCTGACTTCATCATTAGCAGAAATGATATTATGTGAAACTAACCCATGTAACATCTACAGGCAGATCAATTTGGGGAATGAACAAGTCATGGAAGTATAGCAGTCTTGTGATGTAATGGCAAGGTTGTATTTTGGGAGAGAGGGTTTTGTTTTTTCATTTGATGTGCAGTACTTCTGCCTTAGGGGTGATATAATACCAGAACTGTGTTACAATTATCAGCTCTCTGCATTGTTTGATGTGGATTTTTTGTTTGAAGGAGCATGCTGTAGGAAATGTGATTGGGAGACCTGGGGCACGCAGTGTGGCATCATCAATGTCTTTGGTTAATTCCATGGGCTCATCACCCTCCGTCCCCTCTGGTGCAGCTCCTCCCATTTCCACTACTTCAAGTAATGTGATTGTACTAGACTTGACTCAAGAGAATGTGAAGAACAATCCCTTCCTTGCTGATATTCTCCAGTCTTCTCTATCTGGCATGAAATCAGAAAATGATGAGACAGCAATTTCAACAAGCTCTGGTTAGAAACCAAGTCATCATTACAGAATGCAGATTTAACTCACATTACAATGAAAGCACTCTCATCAGGCTTGTATGAAAATTTGCTACCTATTGCTGTTTTAGGTCACCTTGTGGCATCCACCTCTACAGTGGAGGAAATTCCTGTCATCACTGGAACTTCCACATCTACTGACCTGAGTGAATGCCATTGGTCGTTCTATCCCAATTCATCCAATGGTGAAATGAGAACTTGACCATCTTGAGTTGCTTTGCTGATATTTTTTTCCATGACAGATGGTTACACCTTGAGTTGCTGAGCTCTTTGCCACTTCTTTCATCCATAAATTTCAACACTTGAATTTTTTACATTTGGTTTTGGGTCTGAGCTTATCCATCAGAAAGTGGGGTGTCTTTTGCAGGCAATAACTCAACTTTTGGAACTCTTCCTTGGATCAAAATAATTTTGGTGGTATTTCAAAGATGAGATGATGTTTGCCCAAGATTTTGGGTGTGTTTTCTCCATCTTGGAAAAGAAATCCTTGTGCAAGAAAATTAATTATTCACAAATTTGATGAATTTTAGTTGTCCAATATTTGAGAGTAGTTTGACACTGAGTGAGAATCAAGTACGCATGCATCCACAGTGCTTCCTTACTGAGATTCTCACTCAAATTACTTTGATCAGAAAATCCAATAAAGTAATGTCGTTTTATTCTAGTGTGGTTAGTAAAATGTTTATTTCACATGTATTTTTGAAATTAAAAACCTATAAAGTCATTGTTTATATAACCAATTGGGGTTCTTTTTTTAGGGCTTCTGATTTCATCTTGCTTCTTTTTCAAGATGTGAATCCTAAAATATCCCATGAAACTAGTCTAATTAGAATGCTATTTCCCTCGCATGAAACTTTGCACAGTTATCACATGGTTTCAAATCCTGTCTTGACATTTTTTAGTTTTCTTCATGTCTTTCAATACCTTGTTAATGAGTTCTCATCTTGAGCATGGAAAAGTGAGGGCAAGTTTCCCATGAGTTTCAGTCTGAACTAGTCTGAACAAGTCTGATTCAGTTGTTCAGCCTTCTTTCAATGACCATTGAGAACAGTTTTAGGGTATGTGGTAGGTTGGTTGAAAGATTGGAGAAAAGCATCACATGCAGTGCTGCCAAATATGGCATCACATGAATCTAGCTAGTAACCCACTCTGCTGCCACATACTGCATCTTTCTCCATTTGTCAACAATGGAGCCATCAGCTATATAGTCTGGAGGAGAACTGGCAGGAAATAATGACACCTATATCTAGGCTAAGTAATGCATGTGCACCTTGAGATTGTGCTCAGGAGGGGCTAACAGTAGCTCTTGTCTTTCCTGCTGTAAACAAATGTCAAAATTTGAAGTAAAGTTCTGCTTTTGGTAAAAATATTCTCTAAAAAAGCAGTACTGACATAGTACCAAACTCAAAAGGAAATCATGTATGATGATATACCCCAAAGATGGTTTGGTCCAGAAATTCTACTTCAACAATGCCTTATAGAGCATAGATACCTGTACCTATTCCAGTCAAAATTTTTTCATTTCTCCCATGGATGAAAAAAAGGAAGGCCATTCATGTCATGTTACTGACATAACACAGTTTAGAAAGCAGTTTTTGTTCTGCTGCTTCCCTTCCAATTTTGTCTGATTTGGTTTGACCTGAAGCATCCATATTTTCAGAAAAGAGGTAAGACCATCACCTTTCTTCCTGCCAAAATACTTTTTTGTTGTTCAAAAATTAATTGGCTAGGAGAGTGTTCCAATGGTACTGACATAACATTAGTCAAAAAGCAAGATTCACCTAGCAAGCATTAAAGTCATTCTAATGGAATGGTGCAGGAGTAATGAAAAACCATCCCACTTCAGGTGATGAATGTTTAATGGAGCTTATATGGTGCAAGTTTAGTACCCATACAATGCAGGAAACACAAGTTGGATGACAGTTTTGTAAATCAATTTTGTACCACTTTCATCCCAATTACTCTGGAGCTGCCCGAAGCAAACTTAGCCTTTGTCTTACCCAAATCTACCTGCATACCAATTTTCACAGTGATAAGGTCAATATTTTGGGGGTTATTTCAGACAATCAATGTTTAGCTTCATTGGCTTCAACCTTGGGGAACTTTCCCATCTCCTTCAGAAAAGCGATTTTTCATTAGTCTTAACTTACATCAATGAACTTCCCTAAGCACCAGTTCCCATGATAGAAAATGCTGTTGCATTTTTCAGGTTCAATCAAGATTTTTATAGATTCTGTCTCTTCCCTTGTCATTGTGTGCCAAAATGTTGCACTCTAATGGGTTTACACAACTCCTTCTAGCAATTGAAAGCTTGTTATATAGTCAGATTGTTGAAGATGAAAAATGGCTGTGTTCAATTTTCGCATTAGCTGAGCTTATTTCCATTTGAAATCTGATCATGAGTCTGAGAAAAATCCTAAGGTTAACTTACTTGGCTGTCATTGCAGGAGGTGGGAGTTACTAAATGAGAGTTTTGAAGTTCCATAGAACATATGGACCCCAATGGACTTGCACTTTTATGATCAGTGAGAAGGCACATTAAATTGTTCTGATATGTATTTTCCTTGTGCTGTTGTAGCTGAGTAACCATATAAAATACACATAGGTGGCAAGTTTACTAATGGCTTCTGCCATCTTGTCAAAATTCATGAAAACAGGGAATTTATGGTGATATTGTTCCCTCAGCATACTTGTGCTTAACCTGTTGATTAACCCTTCAAGCCATTTTCACGAATGCTGTACGTGCACCACTTGGGAGGTCAAGTCAAAACTCAGTGTTTGAAGGGTTAATTTTGGATATTCAAATATACTCCTTGAAATGACTGGATCCATCACCAATGACCTGCCTGGAAAGTCAATCTGACAAGTGAGAAGCTCTACTCAGATGTGAGCATTTGAGCATCTAAGATAATTAACCTGAGGTTAATGATCTTAAATGCTCTAAATGTAGGGTACATTCTGTATCTTATCTTTGAAACATCATCTTTACCCATGCAATATTTTTTAAGGTATGTTATGCTGAAGTCATCCCTCTTTCTCAGAAAATTAAACTTCACTTCAACCTGAAAATAATATATCAATGAAAAATACTCCAAAATTTCACATTGCCTGCTGAAGACTATACTTATCTGAGGAAATAATAAAAAGGAAGTATAAAAGATGGTCAAATATATTTTTTTCATTGGATGAAATGGGGATGGAATGACTCCATTGTTCTTTTATTCATTAACTCTCTCATGCACATGAGCCCCAATTCATCCACCAATGCATGGAAGCCTTTTCTAATAATGGCATGCAGCATTTCTACAATCTGGTTAACATATTGCAGGAGCATCAAAAGTTGTGCATTTGCCTCCATTACAACAGGTATTATGAAGATTTTGTTCATTACCCAGAATAAATTAATGCATTAGAGATTCCTTAATGGCATCTGCCTCATGAATTTCCCAGCCACACAGAAACTTTGTTCTATCTCTGTAATTGGACTGCAATTGGACTTCTCCTTTTTTCTCATGGTCAATATCTTCTTTACAGTGCTGCTTTATTTTTATCCCCATATATTCTGGACTTTTCCTATAATTTGAATATTTTTTAGGAGTGTCTGCCCAATACAAATTTTTTAATGATCATTGCACTTAACATAGAACACAGAAAGATGTTGCTAATTTGCTTGCCAATACTGATACATATGTACTCCTCTTGTTTTGGCTGGATGTTGTAGCTCATGAAACGCAGGTGATAGAACTGTCTTCTTCAGCACAGACCATCCCCTTGGGAAGTCAAGCCATCCCCATTAGTAAGTTGTTTGTATTGTATCTTATGGTCTCATAATATTTGCTTTATTAATACTGACCAATAAGGAATACATTTACAATAATTTTTATGTTAAGTTAATTGAAGTCTTAGGCATACCAAGTTTCTTGAGAGAGGGAGGGGGGCAAGAAAAGAAAAGGTCTTGACTCTGCCCTAACCACCCCCACTCTTCACAGTCTGGCCCTGTTGAAGCTTTGGGAGGAGGGGTTTTGCTAAATGAGCAAAGGAATATTTTCAGGAAGTGTCTAATTTTTGTGAGGGAGGCAATACCAACCTTTCGCTTCTCATGTTTGTTTTTGAGGGGGGGGGGAAGGGGAAGCTGCTGCCCCCTATTTGTGCATCAATGCTTGTGCCAAAATGCCTTTATTTTTTGTCAGTGTATGATTGCTTTATCAATAATTCTATTCATGTTTTTTTTTTTTAAAGACAAAGCATGATGGACTAATTTTGGTTCCAGTTTTTGATAATGTCGACTAGTTGTAAATTGCACTAAAAAGCCTGTAAATTTTACTCATGCCTTTTCTTTTTAAGTGCTGCTTGAAGTGAAAAGAAATATCTGCAAAAATCTCTGACAGAATGCTGACTGTTGAGTTTTGAGGAAGTTCGATTTGTCATTGCACAAAACTGTCTACTTGCTCATGACTTGAAGTGGTTATAATTCAACTCTGCATGCACTTGTTACTAAGGCATGTTGGAGGCTGTGATAGAAGCCATGAGTAAAGGAAATGCCATCCCAGAAGGATCAACTGCTGAGGTTCTCACTCCTGTCACAGACATTGAAGGTGAATCTACTCAAGGTAAGAATTCTTTTTGACATTTTCTTGCTTTTCCATTGCATCCAGTGATTCTCCTTTCCTCAGATAATTTCTGCCTTTTTTTGTTTTTCAATTTTTAGGTTTGAAAATTTTGACTATACCTGTCAGTGAGGGGATGTCATGGTCAAGTGACAGCAGCTCTCCCATCATAATGGACCCAAAAACTGTGGTCAAGATAGTGGCTGAGAATCAAGGCAAGGGTTTGACACCTTCTATAGGTCCACCTTTTGGTATGCAGTATCTTAAAAAGCCAACTGATGGCAGAAGCTTGAGAGCATGTTACTGAAACATGTCTTGGGGACTTGTCTTAATAAGGCACTCCTAGGATTGTAGGTGGGCAACAAAACAGAGCCTCTTCAATCAAACCTCCACCATTGAAATTCTGTGTGGTGACCCCTATCAAGCCTGTCACTGTCACCATTCCAAAGAATGACAACTCTCCCTGTCCCTCAAACCATTCCTCCCCATCCTCAATCACTGTTGTAAACCAGCATGGTAGAACATTCCCTTCTGGCTCCAGCATGAATCTCTCAACTTCTGTTGAACCTCCTCACAAGCGAAATACATCATCTGTCATCCTTGGTCCAAATGCCCTCCATGCATCTGCCCCTGTTTTTGGTCCCCAAAATTGCAGAGCTGCCTCTTTGAACTTTTCAATGCAAGTTCCATCTCCCTCCCCATAAGCCCAAGTCCTCCTTACTGGAAAATTCTCCCCTTCTGTCTTTCTTGGTGCAGTTGATGCATCCTTGCTTATGTCTCATACTTCCAGGTTCCCCCCAGTTTTGGTTAAGCAGGCTGGCAAGACTTATGGCTCAAGTAAATGTGCATCCACTCTAAACCAGTGTAGTGGCTTGGGCAAATCCTATTCAATCCTGAAAGTACTGAATGACATTGGCACTCCCTCCTCCTCCATTCTCAACCAACAGAGCATCTCTGGCCAATCCCATTCCCCCACAAACAAACAGCATGGCCACACCCAATCTTCTATCCAGAAATCACAGAGTGGAGCTACCATACCCCCAAATTGCATCCATCAAATCCATCCATCAAACTAGAGTGGTTGTCTCAATTGCTCTTCTGTTTTGATTCCTAAAATCAACAATGGCACATTGGTACTTATTCTAGAAACTGAAAGTGGATATGTTCCAATTCTTTTACCCAAGAATGACCAAAATTCATCTCCCTACATTATCCAGGGTATCAGTGCTGAAACTTCCCATGTAATCACACTGAGTAGCCAGTAGTCTTCTGCTATTTTGGTGTGAATCAAGAAAAATGTGCCTTTGAGCAGAAGGCTTCTGCCAGAAAGACTCCCATAACCTCTCAAAAGAATGTAATCCTGTTGGTAAAAGAATGGTAATGTAATCTCTCAGATAATGTACCACTTCAAATACTCAAATCCTTCTTGTGGTTATGGTGTAATAAAGAAAAGAAGTCATTGTATTCAACCTTAATAGCAATTCATGATGCTTCCTCTATGACTTACCCCAATAACTTTCATCATTTCCCAGATCATAAATTGAGTTTTTGTTACTTTAATTCAAGAGACCAGCTCTCTGTTCCTCCTGCCACTCCTCCTGCCTCCTGCCCATGCGCCAGCTTATAGTGTCCTTTCAGCTTCGATAATAGAACTCTTTTTTCCTGGTGTCCATCTCCGTATAAATGCTCACCATATAGCCAATGCATTGATTGAAGGGACTTTTCCATATTGCAATTTTATTCAGAACTTTAAACTGGTTGTGATGAATGTGTTTTTCTTTTCATACCTAGGCCAAATTTGAGGAGAAAATCTGTGATCATGAAGAACTGAAATCTTGCATTTTCGTCATTGACGTCAAGTTCAGCAAATGAGTTCCGTTCCCCCTTCTTTCAGATTCCTTTGTTCAACGAAAGCATTATTGTTGCATAATATTGTCTGCTGCAATATTTCATGGGAATAAATTCAATAGAGGTTTGAAGTGAATTCTCAGAGGTTTCTTTTTTTCCCATCGCGGAACATTAGTTTCTTTTTTACTTTGTTACAAATGGCATCCGTTTTGAGCAGTGTGTCCTTATTCCAGCATATCTAATCTAGAGTTACGTAAATAGAAGACCCTCCCATCCTGGAGAGCAGCTGTTCCCTTCTCAAGGACATGCGAATGAATTTTCTTGTCACACTGATGCACTTAGTTTGATGGTACAATGAAGCCAATACTTTTCTGCTTCATCTCCTCTCTAGCTGTGAGTGAAGCTCAAGTTTCATTTCCTTATGTTCTGATAAATGCAACGTTCTGACAAAATGAAAATATCCTGAGGAAAGTCATAATTGGACTGCATAAACGTCATAAAGTCATAAAGAAAGTCGATAGTCATAAAGGTCACGCAAAAAGAAAAACTATCTTCCCGCGTCAGAATAGGCCGAGAACTCTTCCTCATGAAGAAAGGGATGAAGAAACGTTGAGGTAATGATAAGGATTGATGAGACTGACTGGAGGAAAGGGTAGTGATTAGAAAAGAGGGCAAGAAACTCTCGATGTGAGCCATCCGTCTTACACAATTCCAGGTCGTTGGAGGTAAGTTTTTGTCCTGTTTTATTCCGTGTCTTACGTTAGCAAGTCCCGGCTGCGGGAGCTAGTGAAATTGTTTGTATGAGACTACGAATAACGGGCGTTCGGAATAAAAGGAGAATTATAAAATAAGCCATATGGAATTTCTGGCGAGACCAATTTCTCTTGAACAAGTTAAAGGGAGGGGCCGGATTACAGACGTTCGGATAAATGACAGTTTACTGTGGGTAGAGTTCTGCAATTGAGTTACTTTGGTTTCGTTGCAAATAAATTCAGCCTCGCTCTCAAATTTCTGTCTCCTTCGTCTATGCAGGAATGATTCTGAATGCTGTCAATGGTCAGCGTTGGTTCCCATACTTTCAAAGTGTAACCTAGCATTAGATTTATGTTTTTAAGGTGCAGCTAGGCCCATAAGTAGACGCTCCTCTTCCAAAGAAGCGATTGAATACACTGCCATTATAAACATAGGTTTTCCCGACGAATTTCGGCAAAAGTCCATTCGAATTCGACAGCGGCCGTGTCAATTTCGGCAGCGCTCCTGTCTCCTCCCGATTTTCCCATTCAATTTCGGCAGGTAACTTTCGATTTCGTATTCGCCGTTTTGTCGGATTCAAGAAAGGCGACTTGGCCGGCAGGAACATGAACGTTAGGAAAGTCATCTAGAACCGAGGCTCGTTTTTGGGGTCTAGCATCATCTAAGATGACAAACTGGAACCGAATATTCGAAATCGGCTGCTCCTTGCCCTCCATGCTCCTTTCCATGCGTGGAATCATCTTTTACTGCAAAGGAACAACAGGAACGCATCACATCGCTGACGTTCCGGGAATTCCTTGAGGAGCTCCTGAGGCATGTCCACATGATTCACCCACCAGATGAACCAGCTCATGTCATCACGGATAATGCTAGACCCTACAAACGAGCCTCGGTCCCAGATGACGTTCCCTTACGTTCGCGTGAAGTTTCTGCCGGCATTTTCTCCTTTCTTGAATCCGACAGAACATGCCCATTTAACAGATCATGCTGCATTTAAGGCAGCTGTCCAACGTGAGGTGTATCTTCCTGAAACACAGGTAGAACTTGGACGACGAAGACCAAAACAAAACTTGCAGCAAAGTCGGACAGAGAAACTGCTTGAGATAGGAGAGGCATCAGTTGGGCTAATAGTGCTTTGCGTGGTTTTGCTATGCACAAACATACTTGATCAGATGCCAAAAGAAGAGAGCATATCGATAGATAGAATCAGTGTCAATGTCCACATGTTTTCTTTGCATAGTAAAATAATGATCATTCGCCCAAAATACCCTATGCGTTTGTGCCCTTTCTTTCCCTATTCCTCATTCCTGTTAATTACCAGAAACACTATATTCCCTTGCGCCTGCCGAAATTGAATGGGATAACCGGGAGGAGAGAGGAGCACTGCCGAATTTGAATGGACTTTTGCCGAAATTCGTCGGGAAAACCTATATTTTCCAAGCGTCCACATTCTTCATTCTCACTTCGCGCCAATTGGTCACGTTAGGTTGGGCACCGCGACCGGTTTGCCCCCAAGGTCAAGGAAATGGGAATCAAAGTCCGATCATACAAGTTCAACCTATGATGTAGGGTTTGCCACCATTCTTCTTTCTCCCGTTTCACTTTGCTTCCTAATGCAACCATTCGAGTCCGCCTCTTCTCTTTGTTCGAGACTCGGGCTGGTTCCTTATTATTTTCATGCTCTGGCTAATATACAGTTCCAAAAAATTTTTTCAAGCATTCACACCGGCTTCTTGAGCTGGTGTATTTTCCCTTTATTTTCCCTTTCATTGTTTCGGATTCCATTCCTCGAACGTAACTTCGGACTCCGTATCATTAGGAAGTTCTTTTTTTTATGTTCTTCGGTGAAACAAAGCATGAAAAGTTTCTCTCTCGTCTCGGCAGAGCCTTGAAGGAATGAGGAATGGATGAATGTGTCCTTCCCACCGAGGCTTTTCGAGCAGTCGCGTTTTATTTTGACCATCTTCCCAGAAAGGAAAGACATATATCCATTATGTATCCTGTCCACAAGCGTGCTTCCCACTTTCTTCGTCAGATTTTATAGTGCCAGAGCCGATTAGAACGACGTTACGAATTTCATTGAAATTGCCAGTGTCGAAGACCTGACGATAAAAAGGTTAAGAAATGTTTTTAGTCCGAGCTTCGATCGTGTTCCTTCTCGATTTGTAGACCTTTTAGAGCAGTGATGAGCAACCCGCGGCCCGCGGGGCTGTGCCGACTAGATTTGAATTTTTTTTTTCTTATCATCTGCCATCCGGTGCACGTGCACTCAAGGATTCAGTTGCCCACTGCAGGAGAAACGGAAGCAAGAAATAAAACATAAAAGCTATATTTCCGCCGCAGCTGCAAATATCCCTTCACTCTTCTCGGTCAGTGTATCACTGCTCTTTGAGTAAGTGGCTTGCTTGGTATTTTGTGACCTATGAAAAAATTCCCCCCCCCCCTTCACAGCTAAGGATATAGAGTGAATAGATAGTTTCGCGTGCATACTTAGGAAGGTTTTCATCTTTCGGTTTCCTCTTTTTTTTTATTCTGCGCCATTTTTAAGAGTAGCAGGTCCTAAACCTCAGGCATGGCTTCAGAAAAAAAGGCGCAAAGTTGGAGATGAATGCCGCAATTTCAACGATAGGTGGACCACAGAGTATTTCTTCGCCAGCGTTAAAACCCCTTCACAGCTAAGGTAGGGACGGATATATAGAGTGAATAGATAGTTTCGTGTGCATACTTAGGAAGGTTTTCATCTTTCGGTTTCCTCTTTTTTTTTTATTCTGTGCCATTTTTAAGAGTAGCAGGTCCTAAACCTCAGGCATGGCTTCAGAATAAAAGGCGCAAAGTTGGAGATGAATGCCGCAATTTCAACGATAGGTGGACCACAGGGTATTTCTTCGCCAGCGTTAAAGGAGCGGCAGTATGCCTAATTTGCAATGAATCTGTGGCTGTTCTTAAAGAATATCATGTTAAAAGACATCATGAAGCGAAGCATGCCTCAAGATACGACACTCTCCAGGGCCAGATGCGGAAAGACAAGGTGCACGAATTTGAAAAACGTCTGGCAAGCCAACAAAACCTTTTCAAGAAAGCTACTTCTGAGGCAGACATTACGGCACGTGCTAGCTACGTGCTCGTACTTCATCCCCAAAATCCTGGCAAAAGGCATTTAGTGATGGCGAGATGGTGAAGGAATGCCTGCAGGGTGTGGCTGATGTTGCATTTCTTGAGAAGAAGGCTATTATTTCAAAAATAAGCCTGTCGAGGTTTACTGAGGGCAGGAGGGTGGATGATATGTCGAAGAACATTGAAGATACCCTGAAACGCAGGGCTGCAACTTTTAAGTGGATTTCTTTGGCACCGGATGTGTCTGATGCAGCTCAACTGGTTTTGCGTTCGTTCGAGGCATTCGTGCCGAATTTAGCATAACAGAGGAGCTGGCAGGTATGGTGGCAATGATGGGCACAACAACTAGTGCAGATTCGTATGAAGAGCTGAAGAAAGTGCTGGGGCGATTGGGACCGTCGATGGAAATATTGAGTAAGATTGCAACCGATGGAGCTCCATCGATGGTTGGCGAGAACAGCGGCTTGACAACTCTTATATCCCAAGAAGCTAAGGCTCTGGCTGGTCGTGATTTCATTCCATGCCACCGTTGCATCAAGAGCACTTGTGTGCAAAATCTTCGAGGATGGCAAATGTTGTTGCAGTCATTGTGAAGCTGATTAATTTCATCAGATCTAAGGGGCTGAATCATCGCCGATTCAGAGAGCTACTTAGTGATTTGGAGTCTGATTATGGAGACGTGCTTTATCATACTGAAGTGCGATGGCTAAGCCGGGGCAAGATGCTCGAGCGAATTTATGATTTGAAGGAAGAAATTGAGCTCTTTTTAGATTTTGCTTTTTTGATCGACATCACCTCAACGAACTCAACACGAGGCTCCAAGGATCAGCTCATCCACGCAATGTTTGACCAAATCAAGGCGTTTGAGTCAAAGTCGTCCCTGTGGGAATCACAACTTCGCTCCGATAACCTTGTGCATTTTGAAACTTCGAGGAAGGAGAACCCAGATGCTTTCTGCGAAATATGCCGAAGAGATTCAGCGCCTGCAAGATGAATTTCAGTCCCGTTTTCAAGATTTCAGAAGATGTGAGGATTCCTTCAATATCTTTTTATCACGCCTTGCTTTGAAGATGGCAAGCTTGTTCGGCAGCACCTGCATATGCGAACAATTCTTTTCAAAAATGAATTTGCCGAAGAGCAAGCATCGAAATCGGCTGGGTGATGAAAGTTCCCCGCGCATCGCAACGTCTCGCTTTGAGCCAGACGTAGAAAAACTTTGTGAAAGAAAAAGAGAGCCAAGTGTCGCATAAAACATGATGTTCATGATCTTCGTGGGCATTCAAAAAAAAAAATTTGCTATCTTAGCACCTGGTTTACTAAGCCACGCTTTCGATTATGTTGGTATTGGTACTCAGCAGGCATGAAGCCTGTAATTCACTATTTAAAAAAATACTTGCGGCCCGCAGGCAAAAAAGGTTGCTCAGGTTTTCCAGGAACCACCGTAACGTTTGACAGGAATCCATCGGGAAGGACTTCGTCGCTATGCTAAATAGAATTGATATTGAAATCCGGAGAGAGAGATAACCTTTAATTTGGCGATGGATCTTCCCACCACAGATCTGTATCTGCGCAGTTCTTCGACGAGAAGACGCGATTTTTCTTTGAGCCGCACATGTACCCTCTAGACCCCCCTCCTCCCCCCCCCCTCGCCCCCCCTCCCCCCACGATGAACCGGATCTCAATCCGGTAGATTAAGCCATCCCGGAGGAAGACGGGGGGCGGGGGGAAGAAGCGGAAATAGTCGTCTATTGAGATCTGGTGGAGCCTCTGCGATATGAAAGCCCCCATCCCCCACGAGCGGGAACACCTCGATATTCGGTTTCGCGTGAAAGCCATCCGGCCACGACGCTCGCGGCGGACGACCGCGAGGAACGCACGGAACAACTTCTCTCGCCGAACCGACTCGGAAATTTCGTGTCCCCGACGAATCCTCGTTGTTTAGGCTCGATGAAATCGATTCCGAATGAATATTTCCTTTTTTTCCTCGCCATCCTCGCATGAGCCCGATTCCGAAAAGACATCCAGCCATCAGAGGAGCCATCGTCGACGGATCGATCGCGATCGCGCGGGATCGAAGGACGTGCATCGATGCGACTTCCCCGATCGGTGGATGCGACTTCCCCGATTCTGTCGCGACCGCAGTCGACTCGATCGTGGAAGGCGGATGGCGAGGAGGTCGGGGTGGTGGGAGGTCGAGGGTCCGAATCATCCTGCCGCGTTGTCCATCGTATTCCCGTTATTAGCGTTTTGTGTCGCCTGTCGTCTGATCATCGTTAGTCTTTCGTGTTGATTTTTTAAAATTATTTCCTAGAAATCCTTTTTTTTTCGGCGCTTCGGTGTAACTTCTATCGCCTGATGCTACTTGCAAATTTTCATCGGCTGCTATAGAGGTTCACTGTAATAATAAGTGCTGATAGACCGCTGATCACCGCTAATGGACCGCTGCAAAAGCAAAAGTGCTGCGGTCGTTGGCATGTCGACGGCAGAATGAAGACTGTCAAAAGATTCTTCCACTCATACTTCGTTTGGTCCTGTGTCGAGTGGAGAGGTCGTCAGGACTGTCAGGGTTGTCAGGGTTGCCAAAAAAGTTCGCCGTGTCGCCTAAATAACTTCTTTAAAAGAAAAAACTTGGATTCAGAAAAAAAAAACCTTGAGGAAAGCGGTCTCCATGATGTGTGCCAGAAGCTGCCTGCCATATATATTTTTTTGACGTGCGGCACTTTCACCCTTGACAATCTCGGAATTGGCGATGAGGCCCGGGTCGATGAGAATCAGACCTCAGCCCCGACGCTTCATTTGAAATTCTGGCTCGAAGGGAGGAATCCATATTTCATCAGCTGTCACGATTTGACGGAGGAATTGAGCTCGCCGAACATTTCCGACAGAGATTTTTTCCCCTCTACGATTTTGGGTCGAGATTTTGAGGGCAAAACAATCGGCAGCGAAATTTCTTTTTACCCCAAACTTTAAAAAAGAAAATTTTGTAGGCATGAGACAATTTCGAGGCAGCAGCAAAATCTAATCAAATCTAAAATTTTCGGCGATCGGATCCTGCAGGAATCCGATGAACAATTGCGAGCCACGCTGCCAAACGAGGCACGTGGAAAACGATCGCACCGGAAGCAGATGGACCCATGCCACGTCATGCCATGCCATGTCATGTCATGCCATATGCCATGCCATGCCAGCCGCGATTGAATGGGCCTCGCTAGACGGCGAACGGCCCACAACCCCATTCTGTTAATTGCATTCATGAGCGTGATTAAGTATGTCCATGTTTGCATTCTACTCCGGTTGTGTTCTCGCTTATTTGAACTGCCTTCACTTACCTCCGGCGGAGAACCCTGTCGCATGTGCCGCCGCTCTCACCATCTGTCAACAATGATGAGGGATTTTTTGGTCGTCGCGAGAGGCGATGCGAGCGGTGATGTCACCGTCGTGAAACGCGTGAGAAAGGGTTCCGGGACGTGGATGTTTTCCGGTCTCCCGACGGGCGGGAGCGACTCGGAGGTCACGTGGTTCGTTCGAGCCGATCCCATTCCTCTTCCGGACGGCCTCCCGGGAGGTCGCGCGAATGCTCTGACCGAAAAACTGAAAAATACTCAAAAGCGAAGTCTCCACCGACTTCGCTTTTGGAGCTGGACTCTACTCGCCGTGGCGCCTTCGTTTGTTTATTATTAGAATTTATTCATTTTTTATTATATAAAACGTGGACTGGGACGGACATACACAGACGAGGACGAATGCCACTAGCCGCAACACAGAGTAGAGGAAAGGGAATTTTAATCGAACATCCCCGACGGCATTGCCCCACCATCCCATGCTTCCTGTCAAAATGTATCCCGTTTTCACGAGCCCGGGGAAGGTGGTGGCAACTTCGATGCCGGTCCCGGCCATAGGCCCTCCATCGCTGCACATCGGGCCGCTTGAGCCGATGTGGCGGGTGCCATCGAGGTGCACTAAGCTCCTACCTCTCACGCAATGGAGCAGAGTGGCATATGCTTCGGCCCAAGGGGGAGCAGGTAATACCCGAAAGAAGCCGGGAAATCAGCCCGCCGCCGGTTGGAAAAGAACCTGGACCTCCCGCGTTGCGCCCAGGCTCCCATCTACTGGGCCACGATGACGCGGTCTCGTTTATGTTTTTCGATGAGATCGTCTCTCGACGGCATTCCTTGTGCGGATCGTTCACGGCGTGAACACGGGGGAAATTTTCATCGCGAAAGGATTCGTGGGACTCGACGGTTGCTCCATCTTGATGCTTCGCGATGGCCCTGCATGGCAGTTTCCAGACGAATTTCAGCTTGAACTTCGTCGTCAAATTGCCTGTCGAAATTCCGGAACGGACGCCGAAACCTTTCATGCGTCATCTACGACGGTCGGAAAGGAACTGGCGACAAGTTATGAGAAATCACAAATCCAGGAAGGCTGGGGATTCATCTTGCCTGGTGAGAAAATTTCATCATGTAGCGCAGGCGATAAAAATCATCTGTAGCATGAGTTTTCCCGAAAACGAAATTAGGTCGGATATTTGTCCATTTCAATGTGCTTCCCGATTTTCGCAGCGATCAGAATCGTTTAAGCTATTGGACGACAAAGGGGGGCACCCGAACGAGACGGGAAAATAAATGGTACAGATGATAAATTATTATTTTTTGTCTGCCAAAAGATGGCAGCACCGTTCGTATGGAGGCTCCGGAAGTGTGTCACCCCGTCATTGATCAATTATCTTAGGCACAAGCAACGCCCTCAAATCTCTGATAAGGAAAGATGCTGTCGGGATGCGAACTCGCACTCCTTCCTGCAAACCCTCAGTGAAAATATTGACGTATCGGGACGCTCAACTCTCGGAATCCGAGACTTACCAATAAATCCGGACACTGACGATCTCGTCTCAGAAACCATCTGACGATCGCGCCTCCGAAGCTAACTGGAGATCGCGCCTCAAATACCATCTGGCGGCGGAGCCGAGCGTCAGCTCTCTGAACTTCTCTGGACTTTTTTCTGGTTTCATCCGTGCATACGAGACTACGTAGGGCAACAGGATGTGTGGTAGCGGGATGTAAGGTAATGCCTGCTCGATCTGCTCCGTCTCTTCCCGAAAAGTTTATGGTTCGGCCGGCACGCGAGGCGCTTCGTCGAAGATGCACAGATTTTTTTTTTTCCCTTCTCGAAGTTTCACTTTCGAGGTTTCTCATTCGTTTTTCATTTTCGTCCACGACCGCGTTGGGCTTCCATCCGTCGATTTTATTCAGTTTATTTATCGCATTCGATTTTAGTCGCAATATTTTCTCTTGGGAAAAAAAATTTTCTTAAAAATGGATCGGCGCGCGATCCCGGCGACGACGCTCCGCGAATCCCCCGGGGAAAAAGCGGCCGAGAAACGCAGAAGCCAATCCCGAGATGGAACCCGGAGGGAAAAAAAGGGAGAAGAAACGGCGATAAATCATGGACGAGTGTATGCACTGGTTCGTTGACCAAAGGAGAATATCCATTAGAAGGAATAATGGAGAGACTTCCTCCTCCCTGTCTTCCATCTATTTCAGACATGGCCCCTCTTTCCCCCCAATTTTTCCCTTTCTTCATTTCTTTTCCACCCTCGAAATGCCTCCGAGGATCTTCGTTATGCTTTCAAAACGCAGGGAATGCCTTCGTTATTTCCGAGAATGTATTCTAATGCCCTCATCCCTTCCTCATGCCCTCGTGCCTTCCTCATGCGCCAGGAGGAAAAAGAGTGTTGCTGAGCATGGAATGGCATTCACACTGCTGGGGAGTATTGTATGGCCAAGGCACGCATTGGACTTGGCTGAAAACAATCATGGTTAGGCAGTAGCAGGGTA